>SMSR01013530.1:104734-133560 GCA_019453355.1 Ceratina japonica | reverse complement strand
CTCTCGAGTTCTCACGACGACCCGTTTGGCCGGCTAAGAGCTATCAGGTCTCGCCGAGTTGGCCTCTTTCTTCGTCGAAGCGCTAAGAGACCCGCAAAAGACGGGAAATAAACGCGACGGATAACTTCTAAACGACTTTGTTGCAACATTACCACTACATTTGCCCGACTTTCTAACGGGGACTTTAGTATTTTCCTCCTACTCACCATTACCCGATCCTCTTTTGCAGATACTACAAAAAGAACGTCCTTGTGAAATTAAAATTACTAAATACATACTAATTGTGGTATTCCTTTATACTTCATTTCAAAAATGTAAAACAATATTAATGTAGGATTGATTTTTACAACTGATGTTTAAGTAATTAATGGAAAAAATGAGTCATAGATTTAATTGTTTCCTTGTCCCTATAAGGGACAGTGACATAATCGAAAACCGATTGAAAATCATTATTCCGAGCTGTACAATACAGAATCGTACGATTAACTGTCGTTTGCCGACTGGAGTTCGCGAAAAATGAAAAAGTTGACAGCAACGATCGTTAGCATAGAAATAGTACACGTAGGTAGAGTCCATAGTAAATACAATGGTTCGTAAACGGGAGTGAATCCATGAAGGCTGCGCTGCGTCTGGAAAGAAGGCAGAAACTTCGCGTCCTCGAAGTTGCTCAAGNAAGTCACGTGACTACCCTGGTCCATTAATCCTGATTCCACTTTGATAGATGATCGGATAACAAGAGATGAAAGAACGTCACGAATTGGCCAAATGCATTCAGAAATTCGCAGGTACCGCGTTATCACCAGGAGAGTGGCGAACAGAATTCAAGGGCAACGTGTCGAAAGCAAAGGGATTAATCCTTTCCTCGCCTCTAACGTAGCTCGAGGCTCGACCGGGCACGGCTCGTTTAACCGCGACCAACCTCGTATTTCGTCGCACAACGCCGTGAATAGAGAAAAGGGTTCGGTAGGAGGCCGAAAGGGCTTTCGTATCTTCGGGCAGCTTCGGGCTACGAGCGTAGACGGCGCGGCGACGCGGCGCGGCGATTGAAAGCGACGCGACGCGGTTTCAGAGGCTGCGGAACGAGGGCAGGTCGCAACTAACTGGACGGGCTACCTGCTCGAGTCTCCGTAACCGACCTCGCTTGCCTGTAACGGACCTACTGTTTGTTCAGATAAGAGTAATTAATGTCTTCTCGACTCTCGAGTTCTCACGACGACCCGTTTGGCCGGCTAAGAGCTATCAGGTCTCGCCGAGTTGGCCTCTTTCTTCGTCGAAGCGCTAAGAGACCCGCAAAAGACGGGAAATAAACGCGACGGATAACTTCTAAACGACTTTGTTGCAACATTACCACTACATTTGCCCGACTTTCTAACGGGGACTTTAGTATTTTCCTCCTACTCACCATTACCCGATCCTCTTTTGTAGATACTACAAAAAGAACGTCCTTGTGAAATTAAAATTACTAAATACATACTAATTGTGGTATTCCTTTATACTTCATTTCAAAAATGTAAAACAATATTAATGTAGGATTGATTTTTACAACTGATGTTTAAGTAATTAATGGAAAAAATGAGTCATAGATTTAATTGTTTCCTTGTCCCTATAAGGGACNCGGGGACTTTAGTATTTTCCTCCTACTCACCATTACCCGATCCTCTTTTGTAGATACTACAAAAAGAACGTCCTTGTGAAATTAAAATTACTAAATACATACTAATTGTGGTATTCCTTTATACTTCATTTCAAAAATGTAAAACAATATTAATGTAGGATTGATTTTTACAACTGATGTTTAAGTAATTAATGGAAAAAATGAGTCATAGATTTAATTGTTTCCTTGTCCCTATAAGGGACAGTGACATAATCGAAAACCGATTGAAAATCATTATTCCGAGCTGTACAATACAGAATCGTACGATTAACTGTCGTTTGCCGACTGGAGTTCGCGAAAAATGAAAAAGTTGACAGCAACGATCGTTAGCATAGAAATAGTACACGTAGGTAGAGTCCATAGTAAATACAATGGTTCGTAAACGGGAGTGAATCCATGAAGGCTGCGCTGCGTCTGGAAAGAAGGCAGAAACTTCGCGTCCTCGAAGTTGCTCAAGTTTCCATTCAATATAAGCGAAGAAATTCCGTAGTCGCGCGGAGACCGGCAACCACGAATAAACCGAACTGCAACGGCATCGGGATCTTAAATAAGATACTCGTTACGTGATGCCAGAACTACCGAAGCTCGCCCGTAATCTTCCGCGGAGGAGCGATAGGAGGATTAAACTTTGACTTCGTGAGTTTACCCTCGCCAGGATCGAGCGGCGACGCCTTTTATTCCGAAAAAAAGAACGAGAACGAAAGGAAACGGCACGGTTTGTTCTTTGAATTCTCCGCAAAAAGTTTTTAACAAAACGGTAGGGACGTCGTCGAAAACGTAACTATGACCACCTGTGTTGTACATAGAACTTCTTATGGAAAATTATTATATGAAAACGTTTTCGTTCTCGTTTTTATATTTCTGCAGTCATGCTAGATTCACTTAAAAAGATAAATTCATGTTTGTATTTTAAGTCTATCTCTTATATTAATTACTTCTTTTATGCCTGTTAGATAATATTTTATTGCGTTCTTCTAATTCTTCTTAAATCTTGGGTGCTTGAAATATAATATACATTGTTTTAGTTCAATTAAATCCTATCCATCTTTGAAATCTACTTCAATTTTGGTAATCCTGCTAGGAGTACAGTGCACAATTAATTTGTCTGTTCCATGCCTAACTGAAAGGGAAGCCGAATCTAATACTCCAGCATGGATTCAGGAGCCCTGTTATGTTATAACCAAATTAGTTGTCATACATTCTATGTAAGATTTTGAGTTATCTGGAGATGCATGGTTATCTGAAACAATAATGGAAGTTGGAGTTCCCTACAACTTAGACGACGAAATACAGACAACAGTTTTCAACAAACATCAAATTGTACTAGTTTAATTATTATTTATATTATATATTAATTGTACTAAGTTTAGTTTCATTAAATAAATATTGATCTTCGAAATCTACCTGAAATTTTACTCGCAGTGAACTAGTAAGCATTTACGTTATTTTTCATAATAGCATTTAGATATTAAATGGTACTATAAAACGTGCCGCATAATAACTTATGGATACAATTATTAATCTCATAAATGAGTAACGATTAACGCCAAATAAGAAGAAACAAGATTTGTTGTGAAGTTTGATCACGACCGTCGCGTGTAGGATAAAAGGAATTAGCCGTGTGTACGTGAGTTTTCAGGAGCAATAGAACCATCTTTAACTGCCAACAGCTATTACGGTACGCGGGCAACCACCGCGGACCTACTGCTGACCCTTCCGTGATCCTTTCAAAGGATTAAACTTTAACATGTTGCGGTAAGCGCTTTCTCAAACATACCTACAACAGTGTTTCCATTAACAAGCTAATAAGCCGAGTCATCGTGATATACATAATTATGTTTTTTAAATATGTAAGTTACTATGTAGTGACCCGATTTTATTTGCTCCGCGTAAGAGTACACTATTCAGGGATCTTGTTAACAGAAAATCTTAGTCTATACTTGACTATAAACAAATCGCGACCTGCCTTTCCTTTAAATTATTTCATTATAAATAAATCACCCGTTCAAGAATGCTTGGTGAATAAAACTGAATAACTTTTTTAAAATTGGATTGCTAATGTTGTAATTATATTGTAAAGTACAACGTCACAGGGAAGGGTGACATTTAATAAAAGGCCAATGATCTACGTATGTTCTTTTGTCAGCGACAAAAAGAAAATTTATTAAAAGCTTAATGAAATTTCAGATCCAATATGGGCCGCGAGAAACAAGGTACGCTGTGAACTTCCGATTCGAGGGGGAAGGTCATAAAGCGAAATTAAGATTTATGTACCCACGATCGGAGCAAAAGTTTCCAGAGAGGCCTAAGTCGAATACCAATTCGCATGAAAGACTTCACCCTGAAACCGAAGATTTATTGTCAAACAAGATTGCGGTTCTTGAAACTTTAATTCCAAAGTTGGCCCCTGTGCGGAATTTTTCATCAAGTTAAATACAGTTTGACGTTCGGTCCTCGATACAATTTCGCACAAATACATAGTTTCCAATTACTTTTAGATTTGATTCCGCGACATACGCAACTTCGGTCACGTCTACAGTAACAAAAAGAAAATGGTGATTTGCAGAACTTTAAATCACAATGTTGACTCTCCCCTACATCCCCCCTCCGCTTCGTACCGAAACTTTATTATTACTGCACTATTACTGTTATAAACTGCAAGCCCAGATCGAATCACTTTAGTGACACACCGTAGCTCCGACAAGAAAACGTGGTATCTCGATCAGTGATCAGCTTGTCAATTGACCGTACGATTTGGGTCGTACGTAACTAATTGTAAGGTAATAAATAAGGGATTTCTCTAGCCGTATGCCTTCTTTCTTGGACCGAAACCAGCAATAATTTACAAGACTAAAGAACTTTAGTTCGTAGGAAAAACTACAGAATAGTATTCGTGTTCTACAATAGACTGAATAGATCTAAGGATCTTTGGAAATTCGTATCGAGAAGAGAACATGAAAATTATCGAGTACGATAGCAAATATGTTTCAAGGAATGAATTTCTAAATCTACATGCTCTGCGTATCGATAATTACAAATCCTAGTTATCCACTACTGGACGCATTTGGCGATTACGTTCTATCTTTCTTACAGACGCATCTCCGTTTTTTATCTTTATTAACTTGCTANGAATAAAACTGAATAACTTTTTTAAAATTGGATTGCTAATGTTGTAATTATATTGTAAAGTACAACGTCACAGGGAAGGGTGACATTTAATAAAAGGCCAATGATCTACGTATGTTCTTTTGTCAGCGACAAAAAGAAAATTTATTAAAAGCTTAATGAAATTTCAGATCCAATATGGGCCGCGAGAAACAAGGTACGCTGTGAACTTCCGATTCGAGGGGGAAGGTCATAAAGCGAAATTAAGATTTATGTACCCACGATCGGAGCAAAAGTTTCCAGAGAGGCCTAAGTCGAATACCAATTCGCATGAAAGACTTCACCCTGAAACCGAAGATTTATTGTCAAACAAGATTGCGGTTCTTGAAACTTTAATTCCAAAGTTGGCCCCTGTGCGGAATTTTTCATCGAGTTAAATACAGTTTGACGTTCGGTCCTCGATACAATTTCGCACAAATACATAGTTTCCAATTACTTTTAGATTTGATTCCGCGACATACGCAACTTCGGTCACTTCTACAGTAACAAAAAGAAACTGGTGATTTGCAGAATTTTAAATCACAATGTTGACTCTCCCCTACATCCCCCCTCCGCTTCGTACCGAAACTTTATTATTACTGCACTATTACTGTTATAAACTGCAAGCCCAGATCGAATCACTTTAGTGGCACACCGTAGCTCCGACAAGAAAACGTGGTATCTCGATCAGTGATCAGCTTGTCAATTGACCGTACGATTCTGGGTCGTACGTAACTAATTGTAAGGTAATAAATAAGGGATTTCTCTAGCCGTATGCCTTCTTTCTTGGACCGAAACCAGCAATAATTTACAAGACTAAAGAACTTTAGTTCGTAGGAAAAACTACAGAATAGTATTCGTGTTCTACAATAGACTGAATAGATCTAAGGATCTTTGGAAATTCCTATCGAGAAGAGAACATGAAAATTATCGAGTACGACAGCAAATATGTTTCAAGGAATGAATTTCTAAATCTACTTGCTCTGCGTATCGATAATTACAAATCCTAGTTATCCACTACTGGACGCATTTGGCGATTACGTTCTATCTTTCTTACAAACGCATCTCCGTTTTTTATCTTTATTAATTTGCTGTTATTACTTGTTTACTTCAATTTGTCCGATCTTGCTTCCTCGATACAACTTTTTGCAGAAATTCACACCTTTCTTATAAGAATACGCAAAATATTGTAAATCGCTGATGAAGCGATGCTCATACATGACAGCAATCTTCAAAAAATATTGTTACCCCTTTTCAAGGAAACACACCAGAGTCCGATTGCAACAGGCAAACATTATCTTCAGCCGTCTTAGGAACGATTATTAACGTTGAACGCGTCCACGATAATAGATTGGTGTGGGCATTAAACGTGTCTGGCCCTCCGACCGCATTCTCGCGCCGTTTCGCGAGTTAATAGCCCGTACTTTCAAGCTCGTAACTCCACGAGGCGATCTAGATAAAGCTGCTTTATGAAGCTAGAGTGTACACACTGTCCCTGTTCCTCTTCCCCAAGCTCTCGCGTTACTCGTCCGCGACGCGACGCGTGTTGTAGGCCAACAATGTCACAGCTCGTCTTTGGACGCGTGTCGGTTGGGCCAGGCCACAACACATTCGACCATCGAGTAGCTACTTCCGGCGTACTTAGTATTTTCTGCTGTACTTCGTGCTGAAGTTTGTTCAGAGTTTCCACAACATTAACAAGCTATTACTGGTAGTAGTACACGGCACACGGTGGCGTATAGTATGATAATTAGTGGACATGTGTTATACGAGGCACATGTAGTACTTGTATGCCTCAAAGCTGTCCAGTGAATTTCCGTTAATTTTTACTATAAGCCGAAAAATATCTTATGCGGTAGATTCGTCGAGTTACAAATGAACTGATTTTACAAGTAAGGGTATACAGGAGTCAGACTGGCGCCCCTGGCCGAAACCTCTGTATACATTTTCTGGGCATAATTTTGAGAAAAATTAGATAAAATTTCGATATTCTTGTACAAGAAGCGTACGTCAAGGAAAAATGGATAGGAGAATAGACTGAAATTTGTCTGTGACGAACTCGGTGCATCGAACTTGATTTTAAGTGAGACTAGAATTTTGACGGCGTTGTAAAACATTTTAACTTCGAAACAATGTTTGGCAAAGCGAATTTACATACATACAAATATGAATACCTTTTGCATTTTATTAAACGGTCTGCAAGCGCGAAGCTCGAGAGCGGTTTGAAATTTTGTCCGTCGCTAATGAAGTTCGCGGTGGGAGTGTCGCACCTTCGCTAGAAAAATATGATTTCCAGAATATAAACTGTTAAATTCGTTGGCCGTGGAACTGTGCCACCGCGATGCGACACGGCCGGGAAGTACATTTTGAAGCGACGAACGGCAGAGAGGGACCGAGAGGAAAAACTAGAAAGCAGCGTATAAATCTGTCGTTTTCACACGATATCGTATTTAATTGGTACGAGTGGTGTGTAAAAGTTTTATACAATCACTTACAAACCGTGTTCCCCGGTTATCTGCGGTGGCGGACTTGGTTTTCGCCGTTTTCCCGCGATACCGCGTACCGCGCGATCATTTTTTTTTACTCTTTTTTTTTCATCCGCGGTCTCTTCTAAAAGTGTCCAAAGCGAAAGAGCGAGCGTGTGTGTCCGTACATACTCGTTTTCATATTTGTGAAAGAACGGTCTTTCATGCAAGGCGGTCGAAATATTTTGTCGCTTCCTCTCGCCGCTTCCCGCGATATTTCACTCCGACGACGATAAATGAGACTTTTTCGAGCACCAACGCAAACACCCGCCGCCCCGCTTTTATAATTTTGCCGCCTGTGGCTTTATATTAACCTGACCAGCACACGCGTACACCTACACGCGATTCCCCACCGGAATTACATATCGAGCGTCGAACGAATCGTCGCGTCGATCCACGTTAAACCGACTGGCATTTATGGTCAGCAAACGTGGATATAAACTTTAGAATAACCCATCGCGCGTCAATTCTGTACAGTTAAAATTAACAGTTACCACCAGAGGTATATAATTCAATACTTATTGAGTCTAGTGGCTACGATAGTCACGTTATTTTTCTAACATTTATCTGAAAGCCTTTAACGTCCTTTGCTCTGCTTCATCCATAATGAGGCAAAAATAGTGGAAAATATGAGCTCATGTCTTTTAAGTCCATATTTTCATTTTTCAGAGAATTAAGTTCTAATGTTTAGTTCCAGGGCTCTTGTGCATTAATTACAATAAAATTATATTAGTTATTACAATTTTTTATTGTTACATTTTATCTTTTTTTTTTTGTTTCATATTTAATTTTTTGTTTTGTTACGGTGTACGAAATGGGTTGTACAAACCCCTTATATAAATATGTAACTAAATAAAGTCGTATCGTCAGATTGGCAACGGAAGAATTAGAAAATGGTTCTAAGTTTTGTTTGAAACGATCTCCAAAGAGTGCTTTGTAGAAGCATGATACTTCTCATAGCGAACGACCGAGCATTCGAAAACTGTACCTGACATTTTCCGCTCGAACGAGGAGTGTTTTATGAAAACGGTTCGACTGCTCGTCAACGAAATCGCGAAGAAGAGAGCGAGCCGCAGTTAGGTGTTTATCCTTTGTTCGTTTAGCCGTTCTTCGTTTTTCCCTGCGTTCGTAAACCGAGCGGAAATACAAACACTTGGGAATTATTTGCATAGTTGGTCGCGATAAACAAGAGCCACGTAGGTAACGGAAGAGGCTATCAAAATATTTTGTCACTTCCCCTTCAATGCAAAAAAATCACTTTCCACGCTCGTTTCATTCCGACGCTCTACACAGCGCTTGAATGATAGATGAGTTTTTTTCAATCGTCGAGAACGTTACGAGGCCAATCATCCCAATGATAACAGCCCGCGTCGAAATATCTTTCCTCTGAATGAGCCTGGATCAATTCGTGCGGTACGCGAAACGCAATTTTCCGCCGTTTTTTAATTTGGTAATTTTTCGATAATTATTGTTCGTTATTCAACAGCGAGCGTGACACGTCATTTAAATAACGAGTACGCGAACGTCCCGATGGATTCGAAACAATGTTCGTTTCGCTTAACGAATCAAATTGAAAATTTGGGTAAACAAAGCTCTAAACTTAATATTTCATCCAAAGAAATATGTATAGGAGGATTCGTTTCTAATCGGATTTATAATGAATTAATTGCTCAGAAAAATAACCCATCGGAAAATAGTCGTATTTCGGGATTTCACTAAATATTTTGACTTATTCTCGTCTCTCGTAATGAAATTTTAATTACGAATGTTAAAATAGTAGAAATTTGTTTAAATGGTCAGTTTTCTGTTCTGGTTAATATGCGCGTAACGAATCGTTTCCTATAAAATCAGAAAGAAGGAACGTGAATCATAGTATTGAAATATCATGTTGCCATCGAGGATCACGGTGAAAAATAGCAGGAGTTCTCGCACTCAGCCTCGTTCGCAAAGATAACATTTTGAAAAGCGACAGATTCCTTCACGTTTTTCGTGACAAGCGCCATTGATTCCCCGGCTCCTTGATCGCGTCCAGAAATATATCGAATTTTTCACATACGGAATATTGTTAGGAGAATAAAATCTCCGCGGCTAGTAGCAAATTCGCAATATCCTTTCGAAAAATTGTATATCTCTTTTGCCAATTCCGCAATGTGAAACGGAATTTGTCATATTTATGGCCACAGACGTTATCGTGGAATAAAATAACCAACAAATAAATATAAGATAAATTACAGAGTATTGGTTGAAAGAAATTCTAAATTACTCCAATGAATGTTATAAATTCGTCATTACTTTGAATTTGAAGCACTCTTTTAGAAAATATAGAAATGGAAATAAATCGTACAATTTTATTTCTGGAAGACTTGATATGTGAACGCACCTTCCAATCGGTCAAAACCCGTATCGTCTAAGCGGGCTGTAACAGTACCTTTAATGTCACCAAGCCAGCTGGATAAATTCCATGGAGCTCCCAACGCGGCGCGACGCAGAGAAATTCGAGGATCCGCTAATCCCCTATTTCACGAAGCATTTGCATTTATTTATGATCGGTCGCGTAGACGGATCTAAACTTTATTCCGAAGTTCCCATAGTAGCTATACGTATAGTGTACCGGTAGCCGCGTACAGGCGGGCGCGTGGACGTATTGCAGCCTCAAAATTTCCTAAGTGCACCGAATGGATTCAGCGAGCGTACTTTAAAGGACTTATACTTCCCTTCTCCCCACGGGCGAAAAAGAAGTACGGCGAGCTAGAAGTTTCGTGAGCATCGGCGTTGCATAATTAATCGGCGAAAGTCGCGGGACAAGTTGCCCGAGTAGCTCGATGACGCTCGAATCATTTCTTCCTACCCACCTTGTACACGGCATTTTTGATGCATCCCGCCGAGTCTACACGAAATTTTCTAATCCACTTATTGCTACACTGGAAAGTTTCGGGGAATACTCCCATCGTTTAAAGTATTTAGCCAGCAGAAAGATACCTCTGTTTTACCTGATTGTATACTATACACACCTGCGGTGTTTTAAATATTGTACTTCATAAAAGAATTACTATTTAATTAATAAAATTGCATTTAAGGAACAAATTGTTCGCCATTAATTAACTTCGTCAGTTTCGTCTGAAGAAAGAAAGGAATACTTTCGTTAATTCCTGCATAATAAACGTTAACTTTTTTTAATAATGTATTCAGTATATTAAAAAGTTACTGAAGTGTTGTAGCCAAAATATTTACGTTGAAATCTGTATTTTTTATTCACAATGTAATTTAGTAAAAAAGATAATTTTGCATATTATACTAATTCAATGGTCGAGTATAACAAGGCAGGAAAATTTGCGTCTGACTTGCGGTCGTTGTCCGGCCGCGAGGGAATAACGCTTTGACAATGTGATACGCGATATACGAAAATGAAATAAATGGATTCCGGGCGGGACGGAACTGTTCAAATGACTCTCTCCCCCATCCCGTTGGCAGTTAGTCAGCGAAACTTTTCACCGTTTGATGGCCGGATTAACAACTGATTTTCGCTGAAAATTCGACGATCCGACAGACTCGCGTGACTAATTATCGCGCGCGCCGAAATAAATGTCGAACCCGGTGAATTTCAGTCGAAATAGAATTTGAACATTCCACATAGAATTTTATTTACTAATTCTCTTCCATTTAAAGGATCGATTGTTTTGATTGGACAATTAAATCTTAACAAATCCACGTGAAACGCAACTTGAACATTCTTCCGAATTGTATTCACAAATTTCGTTTTATTGGATAGATTGCTCTGCTGATAAATTAACTAAAATTTAATAAATGGAAAACATTGATATATTCTGTAAACTCTGTAGTAAAGTATTCGAAATTGTTTGTAATTCTTTCTTTTATTGCGACGATCGTTTATTTTAAACGTATCCATTCTCGACCAAAATTCGACAATTCTATCGTTAGAGTTACGCATCTCATATAAAAATTTTCGTAGATGTATTGTGTACTAATACCATCCGTAATATCGTTTAATTAATACAATTAAAATGTTTGATCAACAGTGAAGTACGAGATTAGATGTCACAAGTATAATAAACACACGCGATCCAATTTGCCACGGGAAGTTCTACAATAAAGTGAATTCAATTTTTAATTTCTGGCAAAACATTTAATTCCGGCGAGAGATAGAAATTAAAATGTGTTCGTCGCACAGGCTTGTTAACTGTTAAATAAAACGCGGCAGCGATACTGAACCTTCTCTCATTTCCCGCGACCATCGCTATATTTTTCCACGATTTGCATTTTAGTCGCATTATCCAAGCCCATCTAGTGTGTTTTCAATTATTGCGCGACAAGTGCTCGTCGGGAAGTTTGTTTCAGCACGCGCGCCACTGCCTTATTAAAACAGGCGAATATATACACACCTAGAATTATCCAATATTGAATTGTCATATCAAAAACAGATAAATATAATAAATATAGATTGTGCAATAAATAAAATCGTAGAATTCAAGTATCCTAATAGGAAGATTAACAGATTTTAGAACGAAATTTGTATAAGGAGTTTCTTTAATTCATTGTTAGAAAAAATCGTAGAGATTATATTTTTATTTTAAATTAAAGGCGGTGAATGGAGGTTTCATTCCCTACAAACGATATCACTGAAAAATATTATTCAAGCCTGTGCACGTTGTCAAATATTGATTACATGTCCTTAGATTGTAGGATTGTCAATTGTCATTATGTACTAATTATGTTACTGAATAATCATCTTCCATACTTAAACAATTTACAACTCAATTTTTTTTTAGTATATGAATCATCCCTAATTCAAATATTTTTTAATTGTTCTTTGTTTCAAAAATCATTGTTTCATTGAAAAATGAGATGATATTCTTCTAAGAAGAACTATAAACATGATTCGATCGTGTTTAAAATTCGAGCCTTTATGTCGACGCAGTGCTTCCGTTTATACGATACAACGCGCCTAAAAAGATATGAAATGTATCGAGCTTTGCACTGTTTTATACGCTCTAAGAAATTATGGGAAGACATGTAAAGATATACAATCGATATTGTTGATGTTATTAGTGTCGTGAAATTCGGAAGGCCTTGTTCCTTCGGTGATGAAACTGGAAATCGTATCGGTCGTGCTGCGGGTATCTGTATCTATCTCGCGACCTCGTCGTCTGTCGGCGTCGAAAACGGTGATACGTTCAATTCCACTAGATTCTCCTTCGATCTGGCCGTATGATGCTTCAGACGATACCCTCGGCGCTGTTTATGTTGATCGATCGTTTCGTATTTCTCGCAAAAAATTTACGCGCCTTGATGTTTCATTCTGCAGTTAATTATATTCTTTACTTCCAAAAATGGTTGATATTTGACAAAGGAGACATACAAACAATTATCCTGCGTTTAATTNATGTAAAGATATACAATCGATATTGTTGATGTTATTAGTGTCGTGAAATTCGGAAGGCCTTGTTCCTTCGGTGATGAAACTGGAAATCGTATCGGTCGTGCTGCGGGTATCTGTATCTATCTCGCGACCTCGTCGTCTGTCGGCGTCGAAAACGGTGATACGTTCAATTCCACTAGATTCTTCTTCGATCTGGCCGTATGATGCTTCAGACGAAACCCTCGGCGCTGTTTATGTTGATCGATCGTTTCGTATTTCTCGCAAAAAATTTACGCGCCTTGATGTTTCACATTCTGCAGTTAGTTATATTCTTTACTTCCAAAAATGGTTGATATTACAAACAATTATCCTGCGTTTAATCGTCTGGTATTAAAAACAAACGAGTAAAATAAAACGCGCGTTTTAAAAAGTACTGCAGTATATAAATAATTTGTTCCAATTAAATTTTAAATACACGATGAACAAATCTTCGAAAAGAAGCCTCAGTGGAACAAAGAATACTTTTGTTTTTCGTCTTTGAATAAAGTTCATTCCATCGAATTCGCGAAATAAATTTCTACCGTAAGGAAAGAATGCTTCGAACCCCCAATATCCTATGGGATATAGCATGAATCTTTCTACATTTCTCTTTTCAGTTGCCATGGTTGCTTTTGAAATGTCAGTGGAATACAAATGCTCTCTGTTGTGATTTCCGTAAACATTATCTATAGCTCAACGTGCACCATGGAAGTTTTACTTATTCCACATTAGAAGCAGTTTTACCTGATAAATATTTCTATGAAATTAAAATATTATCAATCCATTATAGGATTGTTTTCATTATTGAGAAGCTCAGACATATATTTATTAGGTTTATAATAAAAATAGGTCACCGTGGAATTCGATTAATACTNGGATATAGCATGAATCTTTCTACATTTCTCTTTTCAGTTGCCATGGTTGCTTTTGAAATGTCAGTGGAATACAAATGCTCTCTGTTGTGATTTCCGTAAACATTATCTATAGCTCAACGTGCACCATGGAAGTTTTACTTATTCCACATTAGAAGCAGTTTTACCTGATAAATATTTCTATGAAATTAAAATATTATCAATCCATTATAGGATTGTTTTCATTATTGAGAAACTCAGACATATATTTATTAGGTTTATAATAAAAATAGGTCACCGTGGAATTCGATTAATACTTCTGATGAAAATTGTTTAATAACAATTTTTATTATTGTATACAGTTACTATATACCAATCTGTTTTTTAATTAATTCGGGTCTTCGATTTCTACATTCCAATCTAAAAAAACAGACTTCTATATACATACAAATAATAATATCCATTCAATCAATGGCATGAAATAACTTCATTTCTGCTGTCATTTTCAAACATATTACTCCGCTCGTTTTCATTCATTTAAGTCAATTTCATTATATAGATTGATGAAACAATAATTTTATTGCATTAGTACCTATTGTTAGAAATTTTAATGAAAATTGGAACACTACGATAATAATTTTCGGACATGAAAATAAATAACATTACATGAAATCGTATGCACATAACATATCAACAAGAATGCATGAATTGTCAATACTGAATTATTCGAAAATAGTGCCTTAAACCAAATACTTTTTTTTCGACTCTCATCAATAATCGGTATATATTTCAATATATATAATAGAATAACGTTTTCATTATTGAATCAAACAACTTCATTTCTTTTGGAATGTTAGGAGACCTGACTTACTATGTAATATTTATTTTTAATTTTTTGTTTTATATTAGTAAATCTTCTAACATTCACCATCTAACATGAATAGTTTGGTTCAATATTATAAAAATTATTCCGTTTCGAAGTCTCTCCGGTATACTTAATTAATGGGAGTCACTGTGCGTATAAATGCCTCATTTATGAAACCAATTTTAATGTCACGTGAAGATTGGGATAGAGACATACACGAGCGGAGCCAATCTTAATGCCTTGAAGGCGTGTTGAGCAAGGAAACGGGGAAGAACGTTTATACGGGGGAAAAGTAATTGCTCTCACTCCGCGAGTCTTGATATCCCGAGGTGATTATGTCACATCTCTTCCTAGAGGAGTTTCAGGAAGACTTTGTTGATGCGACATTAGGGGATGGATTAATCCGCTTTGCGTTAGCTTGGCAACGCACCGCGGAGCGATGCAGCTTGCACCAGAGAATGGTCCTCCGCATGCATACACACAACATCGGGACGTAATTGTTTTAACGGGTAGACGTTCACGAGACGTTGCTTATCAAAACACATACTTTCGCTATTCGGAATTTCATGCTAATGAGATATCAACACTTCAGGCACTTCCGCAAGCCACTCTAGGTAATACTTCCACGGCATTGTAATTCCAACGAGAGTGGAAACGATTGTTCAAAACTTCTATCAAGTTAACCTGTACGTAAATGTGATTTTCCGAGTGTGCCCTATCAAAATCAACTCAGTTTCGTGAAATTATCAATTGTTATTTTAAGAGTAATGTTTATACAGATGGCAATTCACTCAATTGTAATTCAATACATTCGATTTCTTCAATTTGATTATTAGTATTCATTAAGTTCCTAATGCTAGCGAATATTCTGAGCTTAACTCGTACGGGTCTTCAGCCGCAACATGTACGTATTGTTTAATGGACAATCTACAGTTCCATTTCTTTCGTTTCCGTACACAGTTTTCCGATTTAACCCGTCCACGTTACTCTTCTCACGCGAGTTCCGCTGATTGCAATACTGTACAGATTATTTATTAACTGGATTGCTCCACGCTGAAGTAGACGTTTAACCCCGTTTTTCATCCTTCCGTCCACTTCCGTGGATCTCGTGTTTCTCTTATTGCACTTCATCTGATTTCTACGCTTTCTAACTGCATTAATAGTCAACTAATATCTTCTTATCTTGACATTCAAGGGATATCAGATGAGTACGAAAGTTTTGTTTATGATTTCATTATTTTATTATAATTCCATTATTTACGATTAATTAAAATAAGCTTCATACAATTGCCTTACTCATACCTCCACTTCATAGCATTTGTACTTCATCGAATTGTACAAACTTATATTTTTATTCTTACTTTATTATTTCAACTGCCGGAGTTTATAGCAAAATATTAGAAAAGTAATTGCAACGAAAATTAGCTAATGCTAATTTGACCGGAAATAATCAGTATTTTTTAAGACTAATAGAAGTTTTATGAATCCTCATCAGTGAGATATTAAAAAACTAAAATGAAGGGAAATAAATGTTTATTAAAAAGATTCTCCTCTGCAAAATCTCCATCGTATCAAATCCGTATTATTGTCGACACCACTTGGAATAAAACCATGTTCTTCTTGCGAAACGATTTTGTCATTGAAATGCGGAGTCGGGAGTAGCAAGTGGCGTTTAAATCGTTATCCAACGCCCTCAATTAGGACGATCTCATCATTCTTCGTATTGGTGGCTTCCTCGGGACAGCCGCATTAACCAGGGACCCTTTTCCTCTTCATCGATTCATCTCGTTCGAGATCGCCCTAGGCGCTGCTCCCTAAAATGTCGCCGATTTAGAGGACATGTAACGGTTGAACAGCTCGTAAAACACGGCGAGGTACGTGTCCGTGAACGATGCAACGACGATCACAGAGTGATGAGCTGTTAGCTGATAGATAAAACGCGTTCGGAGCCTGTGAACAAGGCGGGAAATTATGTATGGGTGGAACTTGTCTTTCGGACACGGTTTCATACGTACAGATCTCATTGCGTGGAGAAATTGTTCTGGCTTGAACATTTTCAGTGTTTCAATCTTCTTGCCAATTTATTATTAAATATATCAGTCTCAGTTTATAGTTAATACGAAACTTACACGAGAAATTCCAGTTGTTTCTTTCAGTTTACTTCAAGTATAAATTTTATTTTTAAATGACAGTGGTTTTAAGGATTACGTAAGTGATATCTAGCTAAGATTCTCTTTATCTTATTTAATATCGACAAATGAATCATTTGGACAAAAACGCTTGGCCCCGTGAGAATGATTTTTATAACCCATCAAGAGAATCGTTCAGCGAAATGAGAAAAGTAGAAAAGCACGGTCATTAGTCAGACGTCGCGGAATAGTATCCCCAGGGAGATCTACTTGGACTTGGAGGAAGGACTGGAGAAAACCTCTGATTTCATAATGCTCAAAAACGACGAAGCTTTTACGCTCTAATCACGATACGCGTATTAGCAACAAAAAATTATTCAACTTGTTTTAACATTTTTTACATATGTACATTTTTTATGTATGTACACAAAATTTCTAATATGCGTAAATCATGTTTAAAGATTATTCATGATTAGAAGTGATTGAGAGCCAATGTTGTAAAAGAAATTTTTCTACTGGTGACAAAAAATAAAACTTATTGCCACGCGTATCATTATTAATATTAAAATGCGGTAGAATTTGTTTGTATCATGCGATTTAATAAATAAACAATTTTAATCCCTATCACACATAACGTGCTCGAGTCATTACTAATGTGCTTAAACTATTATGTATTTTATAAATTTTATTTTTTATTTGCCAAATTCAATGAATCACGTGTTTGGTATTAACGATAATGTTTAAAGTGCAGTTCTTTTCTCTAATTATAACATAAAACGAAGGAATAGAACCAACCATACGTCCCACCGTTATATAATTAGAGAGCCAAAAAAAGGTTACGCTTAAAAAAATAAATGTCACTGCGTGGACTCATGGTACCTGATAAGATTTCAGTGTAAAACGAATTTGCATCGGACGAACGCGTCGAATTCAGCTGCGGGCATTCGTTTAATTGATTTTAACCGCGACTTGTAAATCTCCGCTTAACGACGAAACTTCGGTGGAACCCGGCCGGCTCCGTGGAACGCGGAAAGGCGGTGTGGAAACCGTGGAAAAAGGAGGAGCATTTGTTACATGTCGTTGAACAATGTCCCCTAAGTGTTCTGTTTCCTTCCATTCGTTTCGTTCATCATTATCGGGTCGGGGAAAGAAGAAAACCGTCACAACGATGTCGTTAAACCTCCAGAGTTCATCCCCGTCTGAATGATTAATGATACCGCCCGAAGTCGGTCATCGGTGCAATTAATTAATTACTCGCCGCGGTGCATTGGAATGCAACGATTTTCCGATTACGCCCTGTCCGTTGGCTCTCGTCACGCGCGAAGGATTCCTGGCTTAAAGAATTTGAAACTTAACGAATTTGCGGACTTTCCGTCGTGGTCGTAATTAATTACACCTAATTACTATTTAACTTTCGTTTGCCGTTCGCAGACAGCAAGAAAACCAGAACAGATTTCTTGCGTGGTTAGATTTCTGGATTGACTTCCACTTATGAACAGATTCACTTAATTTATCTTTGTATATTTTTAACTTTTTAGAAGTAAAGCATTATATATAGTATTAAGAATATGTGTTATCATAATCGATTTATTAATTCATATTTATTTCTCTCCTGTAATAATCGTTGGTACACCGCATGAATAACATACGTCCATGGAATTATTATATTGTAAATATACCAGTATTTGAATAACAAACAGAATGTACGCGTCTCTGCATTATAGGCATTTACATTATTTTCAGTGACTGATCACTATGATTCACTTTGAAAATGTTATTCTATTTCGATAAATATTAGTTCGCAAATAAATCGAAGCAAGTCACAAAACTTGGTCCTACTCGGTAAATAAATATACTCATATGTTCGGACAATTAACGTCTGTAAAATATAAAAAAAAGAACTAAATGTTCAAGTGGATTTCATGTCGTACATACCATGTGTATAATACTCGATGTACGAGGGACAAGTGTAGTAAATAAAAATCTATTAAGTAATGAGCGTACTTTAGCTAATTATGCAAGTAAATCTAAAATTCATCACAGTGAGGGAAGTGGCACAAAGTTTCTTTTAAAAATACTGCAGTAGCGCGATTAAAGAGCTCGTAAAAGAGTAACCGGGTGTTAAATAAATTCCTCAGTACTTTCACTTCTGACCTATATTTCCATACATTCATGCTAACGTACCTCCCTGTACGTACTCCGTAATGAATAAAGCAAATGTAGCGTACATCAGTCAAACTGCGACGGAAATATCGTCCTTAAACGAAGTAGCAATTTCATTTCCATTCTCATCTCATCGCGCGGAACTTACATTTTAATCTGCGAAGGAATCCAATTTTTCCTAGTGTCTAGTAATATCTTTCTCACCACCTTATTTCCTCCTTCTTCCCCTCCCCTTTCTCCTCCACCCCTGCATTTCCTTAACCATCTACATTTGTACATCCTTGCATGTACATAAGCTCATTCCTATACAGCGTGACTCAAAAATGAGTACGTCCAAGTATTAATGGAAATGACCCTAATTCATAATTACTGACATTGTGCTACTCTTTTAATAATAATCAGAAGACAGGAAGAGATAGTATACTTAAAATTTGTTAAATTTCCTTACGTTCATGTTACGTAATCATTTTTGACGCTCCCTGTACATCGCAGAGCACATACATAGATGCATGTAGTGTCCATACGTGTGGCGGATTCACGGACACGGACGACAGATACGGTTATATTGGGAACATTGGTGTCGCAGGACCAACCAACCTACCTACCTCCCAACCTATATACCTGTTACCTCCAATATCCGCACAGGAACGACATTAAGGTAGGTGCAATGTCGGAAATTTGAGGCGAACCGACCAGGCTCTACCGACCGCACCCATTTCGAGTTAACCCGTTCTTCGTACGACTTGCCGCCTCGCTCGAACTTGAATGATTCTCCTAGCATCCCCTTATACATAGAATTCTATGAACGATGTCAAAACAATTGGCACGGTAGTTTCACATAACAAAATTGCAAGTTTGTGCAGGGAAAACCAATTGGTGAAATCACGAAGAAGAATAAAATTGATTTGATTTGGTTTATACTTAACGTTTCAATGTACTCATTCTATTTGAATTGCTTATACGATTATATTTAAAATTCTATATTTCGTTCAGATTTTTATCGTATAAATATAATATAATCTAGGATAACCGTAGAAACTTTTTAGAATGTCACGAACCGCAAGAATCCACCACATTTCTTTTGTCTCCAAACACGAGGGGTAGTTATTCTTTCTTATCCTTTCGTAGCTATGTAGTCCTTATTTTATGGTAAAGATAAATACTAAAGNGTACATCCTTGCATGTACATAAGCTCATTCCTATACAGCGTGACTCAAAAATGAGTACGTCCAAGTATTAATGGAAATGACCCTAATTCATAATTACTGACATTGTGCTACTCTTTTAATAATAATCAGAAGACAGGAAGAGATAGTATACTTAAAATTTGTTAAATTTCCTTACGTTCATGTTACGTAATCATTTTTGACGCTCCCTGTACATCGCAGAGCACATACATAGATGCATGTAGTGTCCATACGTGTGGCGGATTCACGGACACGGACGACAGATACGGTTATATTGGGAACATTGGTGTCGCAGGACCAACCAACCTACCTACCTCCCAACCTATATACCTGTTACCTCCAATATCCGCACAGGAACGACATTAAGGTAGGTGCAATGTCGGAAATTTGAGGCGAACCGACCAGGCTCTACCGACCGCACCCATTTCGAGTTAACCCGTTCTTCGTACGACTTGCCGCCTCGCTCGAACTTGAATGATTCTCCTAGCATCCCCTTATACATAGAATTCTATGAACGATGTCAAAACAATTGGCACGGTAGTTTCACATAACAAAATTGCAAGTTTGTGCAGGGAAAACCAATTGGTGAAATCACGAAGAAGAATAAAATTGATTTGATTTGGTTTATACTTAACGTTTCAATGTACTCATTCTATTTGAATTGCTTATACGATTATATTTAAAATTCTATATTTCGTTCAGATTTTTATCGTATAAATATAATATAATCTAGGATAACCGTAGAAACTTTTTAGAATGTCACGAACCGCAAGAATCCACCACATTTCTTTTGTCTCCAAACACGAGGGGTAGTTATTCTTTCTTATCCTTTCGTAGCTATGTAGTCCTTATTTTATGGTAAAGATAAATACTAAAGACCCAATTAACTACGTGACTTGACAAGATAAACTGTTACCAGAATGGAACACATAATTTTGCGTTGTAAATCTGAATTTACATATCCTGCATAATACTGTATTATTAACTTTAGTATTCAATGTAACAACTTTAGAAATAGTGGTGTAATAAAATAATTCTTAGCTTTTGATCCTGAAACGTCAATGTATCTAAGGCCCAATGCAAGTGGAAAAGACCTTGCTGGAAAACAAAAGAGATCTTGGCTGTGAAAAGTGCGACGACAGGAGCGAAATATCTAAATTAAGAATCTTCACTTGAACAAAGTCGTTCATTTCGTTTGTAAATACTCAGCCGCTAGGTACTACCGATAAGGTACTCGTGCCGACTATGTCTTATTATAGTTAAAGAAGAGTGTTTCCTGAGGTATCGCGAGAAAGTAGATCGTTTCCTCGCCTGTTCTTTCTACCCTGGCTTTCCCTACTTACCTTTGAAACCGTACCTTAAAAGGGTAGACCTCCCGCCTTTCTCTCTACAAAGAGAATGATTTACTACGCTCGCGGACGTGAAAATAAAGCGCAGCCTTAAAACACGAGCCTCTTAATCGTTTAGCTGCTCTATTAATATTGATTCGGACACGTCCAACTAGGTCAGTCCTGTTCCCCCAGTGCAATGCAAAGTATCATCGCACTTATCCAACTTTGTTTCGTACCTGATTAAATTTTCGAAACTTTTTCAATGAAACGGGATTATTAGGGACAAGTTGTCCGCAAACATAAAGTTACAGGAGTTATTTCACCGAATGGACTTTGCAAGTTACCTCCGCTAATACGCATTGTAGTCGCATTTATCGGAAGAACGGCGTAACTTTGAAGAATACATGCATTATCATAAATGCTCCAGTTAGTTCGTGCGTTGCATACGTACATAAGTAGCAGGTATGCGTGACTACCGCCGTTCACTAATGGCGACAGTTTGACGTGTACGAACATGCCACTTGCAGCGCCGCAAGAAATATCTGTCTATTGACAAGCTGTCAAAACTACGAGAGCCTCTTATGTCACGTCACATTCCGGAAGCTTAAATATTTTCTACCGGCCGCGGTTAAATCGATGACTACAGGTGCGGAACCTGTCAGCGACTTTGAAAAGGATTCACGAAAAATATACATAAGGATTCATGCAAAATGACGGAAGCCCCACGGTGACATTGAAACAAATTCTTTTTTAAGTAATGCAATCTCACATCTCTATTATGATTTACATTGCCTCTCTGTTATTTTTTACGGAATTTAGGAAGGGAAGCATAATAAGGGTTTTTTAATTTTTCTGACACGATGTAATGCTACACCTGTACTGTAACTTACGCTGCCTCTCTGGTCTCCTCTACAGAGTTTAGAAAAAATTGCATGATACCTGTATTTAAATTTTTCCTACATAACATAGTGCTATACCTCTGTTGCAATTTACACTGTCTCTCTACTCTTCTCCATAAAGTTTAGAAACAAATTGGATAGTAACTTACTGAAGCTAAAAACCTGAAGATGAGTCTACATGCAAGGAGCTATGTAAAATTCTCTTGCAACGAACAAGATATTTTCATTTATTCTTAATATAAATTTTATAGTGAAATGAACGTCTGATACAATTTCGCAGTGCGTTTATATTATTTTCGAAAATGTTTCCAAGACCGGTGTACCCGTTTAGAATCGCACCAGTTCGATGAAAAGGGGCGACGGAGAAATATGAAATTTATGAAGCGAACCCTCGACGGCGGCGCGGCGGACGCGTACCGATCGTCCCCTGTCGTTCGACCGCATAAAATATTTATATAGGCGTACCTATGTACCTATTGCGCCGTGACGAAATTTGAAATTTTACCAAGCCTTCTCTAGCAAGACTTCCGCCCGTCGCGTCGTGAGATTCGGTCGGCTAGTACATACGTATTTGCTTTTCACCATACGTTGCGGTTTGCGGTCGACAGTCGATGGGAAGACAAGCAGACGCGCGCGCGCTGCTCTTCGAAGAAATTCCGTCGCTTTTATTTTAATACGATTCGAGGATGAAACATAAGTTCAAGGGAAAGGGTAGGTTGAACCTAATTTCATTAGCTAGCTACAACAATATTTGATTATTGATAATATCGTCACTGACTTGTGTTATAACAAATCAGCATCCCCGTCGCTTAATAAGTAGTTTTTGAGATTTTTACTAATAAAGAAGGAAATTTATCTTTATACAGGGTGGTCCACGCAACTTGCACACCTATAGTAACTTCCAAATTATGCGTTGCATAGAAAAGTTTTGTATACAGAAGTTGCATGGTTTGAAGGGGTGCATTATGTGGTATATGTAGTTTTTTTGCAGGTGGAGGTACTTCGGACATTTGAAGGTCACCTCCAGTTTTTTAAATGGAAACCTATATTTTTTATTACAGTTTCATATTCTACGGAAAAAGGACGTAACTTTTATAAGAAACTTTTTTTTTTTTAATTGCTTGCTTTTCTCGTTAAAGGTCGTGACAATAATAATACAACTTTTATAGAGGATAATAATACAACGTCTTTTATAAGTGAGAACCATTATAGCTATACGGTTTTGGAGTCGCTGAATCCGAATCTGGAGTCCGTTTGATCCCATCAGGTTAGGATCAAGGTCATAAGTGGTTTTCTCATTTCACTTGAAAGTGACCTTGACGCTGACCTGATGAAGTCGAACGGATCCCATATTCGGATTCCGCGACGCCAAAAACGTATAGTTATGATAAATTTCTCCGCTCAGTGATTTTCTCTTATTTGACTTTGACATGACCTTGATCCTACCCTGATGAGATCAAACGGACTCCAGATTCCAAACCGTATAGCTATAATGGTTCTCATTTATAAAAGACGTTGTATTATTATTTTCTATAAAAGTTGTATTATTATTATCACGTCTTTTAGTGAGAAAAGCAAGCATTTAAAAAAAAAAAGTTTCGTATAAAAGTTACGTATTTTTTCCCGTAGAATATGAAACTGTAATAAAAAATATAGGTTTCCATTTAAAAAACTGGAGGTGTCCTTCAAATGTCCGAAGTACCTCCACCTGCAAAAAAACTACATATACCACATAATACACCCCTTCAAACCATACAAGTTCTGTATATAAAACGTTTCTGTGCAACGCATAATTTGGAAGTTATTATAGGTGTGCAAGTTGTATGGACCACCCTGTATAATAATAGAATAAAAGGCATTTCCTTAAGAAAATTTTCTTCTAATTTTCTTTTACACCAAAAATCACAATTTTGTGATTTCCGACTCATGTAATATTTTTTCAAAATTGACAAGTCTTCATTGCAATTTTTGCCGAGTGTAAAAGTCAGCAATAATTTTAAATAACTTGAAGAGATCAATGAAAATGGAATGCGATCGAGCCTTTAACGTAAATCAAACCTGCGCTATTACAGCCTGTCGAAGCTATAATATAATCGGTTGCGTACCGTGTTATACCGAACGCTTTAGTCGTTGTAGAGAGTAGCATCACGGTATATAACAGCGTAATCGGCAGTGATTTAAACGGCACTCAATCATCGGGATGGTAGAACGAAGAGCAACCGAGCCGTCCGGTACGCCGCGCCGCGCTCCGCCACGTCGGTCGAGGCTAATCTGCTTCTCGTGAAATTAATTCCCGAACTCGGCAGACGGCACGCCAGATTAAGTTTTTCGCATCGGTATTACCAGCCGACTGATCGCGGACGCTTAATCGTGTCATTCCTCTCCAATGCAACGCGTTGAAGCGCAATAAAGTACTACGAATTGATTTTCGTTGGTAGCCTGTCGTCCCAGAACAACGCTGCATCTTGCTGTTTTTGTTCACCGTNACGCCGCGCCGCGCTCCGCCACGTCGGTCGAGGCTAATCTGCTTCTCGTGAAATTAATTCCCGAACTCGGCAGACGGCACGCCAGATTAAGTTTTTCGCATCGGTATTACCAGTCGACTGATCGCGGACGCTTAATCGTGTCATTCCTCTCCAATGCAACGCGTTGAAGCGCAATAAAGTACTACGAATTGATTTTCGTTGGTAGCCTGTCGTCCCAGAACTACGCTGCATCTTGCTGTTTTTGTTCACCGTACAGATTATGGATTTTTCAAACTGTTTGCGAAGATATTATATTGAACTAGCATCTCCCGTCGGGGTTTCGCCCGCGTGTTTCCTCCCGTTGCTGTTCAAGTCACTGTATGAAGAGGTAAAAGTCGCAGTGGTGTAATTCACTTTTCGGAATTGAAAGTTATCGGAAATGGTACAGCTGTTCTTTTAACATGTCTACTGATAGTATCAGTTTCCAAGGTAGATGAGTTAGGACTTACCCCACGTTTTCTTTAAACGTATTTGTTCTCGTGGTGCAAGATCCAACTTGGTTGAAAAGTGAATTATAGGGTTAGGGTTTTTACCCTCTGATATGGAAGTCAAGAAAGTATTCCTTCTTAGAGATTTTTTAAGATAGTTCCAATTTTTATAAAATCTTATTAGGATGAATCATTTTATAGATCAAATTATAATATAGATCAAAAAATTACCCTTAGTAAGTTCCTTTTTCAACATCTGATTAGTCGAGTGGATTCTAGGAAGAATTGTAAAAAAAATGTTAATAGCCTGTTTTTAAGGTGTAATTCAAAAACAACAAATACTTCCTCTTTATACAAGGTAATAACAAAGTAATAGTGAAAGTTAATTGAAAATTAATTCTTGGTACTCAATTTACGCTGCAAACAACGCGCGTCGTCAAATATCCATTAGTGAAACATAGTAATAAATCTTGTATAGTAAAACGAATTTCCATCTTCTCTGTTTGTCAACGTGTTCTATTATATCGTTTGTAGCAACAGGTATAAGAGTTTAATAGTGCTCGGGGAAGATGAAGTTCTTTTGTGATTGCGATTATAACTTGAATTTATCTTTGAAATAGCTTCGGGATGAAGGTCTCGTTTGTGGCAGTGTTTCCAAGATTGTCAGATAATGTCTGTTAAAACATTATGAAAACTTGCAAGAGTAATGTCGAAACTTCCGTGGAACTACCATTAAGGTGGAGAATACGTTATCGAAGAGCAACCAGAGTCGCGAGAAATGAACGCAACTATTTTTCAAACGATTTTTTAGTCCGCGCCAAAGACTCATTGTTAGGAGTGACAGAGTTTTCCGAGTACTTAATCAGCACGAAAACTTCGTTTCGTAGATAAATAGGTTCTCATAATTTTAGTTCACTGAATTAAATACAATTATACTAAAAATAAATGTTTCAATATATTCTATGCTTCAAGAGGTTTTTCTTTCTATTTAATGAGACTGGAACTGTTTCTTTCATAAGCTATTAATTGTAATTACTTATTCAAGAGAAAGTCTTAAACACAATACAGAATAAAAAATAGGAATAATAATAATTTTAGTTTGCTGAATTAAATATAGTTATACTAAAAATAAATATTTTCACATATTCTATAGTTCAAAAGACTTATCTTTTTATTTAATGAGACTGGGGCTGCTTCTTTCACGAGCTATTAATCGTAATTACTTGCTAGTCAGTTTTAAATGCCACGGAGAATAAAAATTACAGAATTATGACGGTACGTTGGAAAACAGGAACCTCAAACTGGCTTTCCATGAAATTTTTACGAAGATCCGGAACAATTACAAACTTTCATCCCTTAACATCTTGTCGCAGTTTCAAGAGGGCTCGAATTGATAATCTCTGTGAAAAAATTCTTTGAAGTCTCGGGA
Organism: Ceratina japonica; assembly: GCA_019453355.1. Classification (NCBI taxonomy): domain Eukaryota; kingdom Metazoa; phylum Arthropoda; class Insecta; order Hymenoptera; family Apidae; genus Ceratina; species Ceratina japonica. Next base: position 107,014 of record SMSR01013530.1, on the reverse strand, counting down.
TATTAGATGACACTTGATATATTGGTTTTTCTCGCTCGTGTCAGTTGAAAGGTGCCTTGACAAGATGCTCGAAGAAATCAATTTAACGGTTAATTAATCTGTGACGTCGCGCGAGTAATACAGTGTAGCATCGAATTACTTTTCTCGATGATGGATGTCATTTGACGTATACTTCTTCATCCAAGTCATTTAAAAAGTATAGAGGACCACTTTTGCTGTTTACTGACATGAAATGTCTATTAACACTAAATTGCCGAATTTTGAGTATATACCTATTTTGCCTGAAATGAGATTTAAAAAAAAAAAATAAAATACTATTTTAAAGAAACTTTATTCAAAACAATTTTTACATATGTATTCCGTTTTTAAAATACATTTTCCACAGATTTTTTGTACATTTACCACGGGTGCTGAATTCTATTTCTTTCGCATGATACTTGAACTTCGAATCTTGAACAATGAGTCAAATTGACTTGCCCCGGTAATCTAGTCTTAAAACAAAATTTTGGTATACACTACGTGTATTGTGTATCACCCTGGCTTTTCTCAATACGCAGAGGACTGAGTAAAAAGCATCGATCGTCAAATTGTGCGAGTGTAAAGTCTATATAAGCATGCAATGGAACCTTTATTTTATCTGTAAATTAATTCAGTATTTTTCTAAATGAGAATCCGAATGTTATTTGTGAATCATAAGCTACAAAGTTAATTAGATACAAATTAATTAAGGTCACAAAGTGTCTTGACGTCGAGCTATTGTATTAAAAGGAATGTACAAAGGGTATTAAAGTCGACCGTTAATTTTGTTTTCGAAGGACGCTCGGTTTTTCTCTTTATCCGAAATAATCGTCGAGGCGCAGCGAAATTGTATTCAGTGATAAGGGCAACGCAATAAAACAGATGACAGCTCGCAGCTACAAAAGGAGAGGAACAGGAGCAATTTATTCAACATTTAACACCGTATCGTAGTCATGAGTGAAATAACGCACGGAGATACGAAGGATGAAATAATTTAATTGCATTAAAGTTTGAAAACATTATGATAAGAGTTTTAAACTAGTATTAACACCGTAGTAAATGCGTATTTCGAGAAAGAACGGAAACGTTTATTCGAAAATCATTATCCAAGTGTCGAGCAGTGATAAGCATTGTGATAAACATAAACGAGAGATCGAACATTGTAAGCGACGTGTTATTAACATGTATTGTTAAAAGTGAAAAGATTTGAGGTATGAAAGAAAGAAATTCGAAATTTTGATAAATTCAGTGATTTATATACTCTGGCACATTTTAAAAAGGAATAACTTTTTTAATATACGATTAAACAACTGAGTTTTCTGTGGGATGTTAGAAGACATAGTTTACTATATAATGTGTAACTACAAAATAAAAAATAAATATTATGCAATAAACCAGGTCTCCTAACATCTCAAACAGGATGAAATTCTTTATTAAAAACGTTCTTCTACTTTTAAGTTGGCTTGAATATTAATAGGAATCACCGTAATCCTTTACAGAATAAGATAAAGAGAAAGTCAGAAAGCTGCACAAATGAAATAGAAATAACGGAGGAAAATACACAAACGCGAGACTCCGGAAAGGGAAAAAGAGAGAAAGGGAACAATAACTATAACGATCAACGTCTCATTGGCTGTTATACAACGGAGAAAGACAAAGATGAAACCGCGGTAAATGCAAATTATATCCAAAGAAGAGAAGAAGGCTAGGTCTGAAAGCCTAAGCCGGACGAAGAGGAGAGAGAATATTGGTCGAGAGATCAGGTGAGAATAAGGGATTGGTATGGCGGGTCAGGGAGGAATATGCTCGCCGACTGGCTTCCTTCTGTACGGTACCAACGGCACGCGGAGTCGTTGAGGCTCGACTGGGGCGTGTGTTGAGAATTGTGGTGCGTTTAGCGGGTAGAAGAAAGATGAAGCGGACGGAAGCGAGAGGACGAAAGGGTTGAAGAAGAAATACAAGAAGGAGAAGACAGATCGAAACGGTGATAGGGGCGCGGGGGTGAGAAAGTAGAAAACGGAAAAAGGAGAGCGATCGAGATGATAGGACGGAGAGTGACAGAGGAGACTCTTGGGGTAGGGCAAGGTAGGGGATGAAAGTTCGGATGCATGGAGAGCGTCTGCGTGGAAAAAGGAGAGCGCAAAGGTGGTCGGCGAACAGAGAAAGGATGTGGCCGGGAGAGAGAGCGCGCGGCGCGAGAAGAGAGAGCGAGAGAAAGATACGTGGGTCGGCTAGTCGAGCTCAGTTACGCCGCGCCCCTTG
>SMSR01013530.1:72607-104243 GCA_019453355.1 Ceratina japonica | reverse complement strand
ATTGGTCGAGAGATCAGGTGAGAATAAGGGATTGGTATGGCGGGTCAGGGAGGAATATGCTCGCCGACTGGCTTCCTTCTGTACGGTACCAACGGCACGCGGAGTCGTTGAGGCTCGACTGGGGCGTGTGTTGAGAATTGTGGTGCGTTTAGCGGGTAGAAGAAAGATGAAGCGGACGGAAGCGAGAGGACGAAAGGGTTGAAGAAGAAATACAAGAAGGAGAAGACAGATCGAAACGGTGATAGGGGCGCGGGGGTGAGAAAGTAGAAAACGGAAAAAGGAGAGCGATCGAGATGATAGGACGGAGAGTGACAGAGGAGACTCTTGGGGTAGGGCAAGGTAGGGGATGAAAGTTCGGATGCATGGAGAGCGTCTGCGTGGAAAAAGGAGAGCGCAAAGGTGGTCGGCGAACAGAGAAAGGATGTGGCCGGGAGAGAGAGCGCGCGGCGCGAGAAGAGAGAGCGAGAGAAAGATACGTGGGTCGGCTAGTCGAGCTCAGTTACGCCGCGCCCCTTGCGAAGTGCGCTGCGCCTCGTAAGTAAGGTTGTAGTTCTCGCTGCTCGGAAAACAGTTTTTGCGCTCCACGTTTCCGGCACGTTAACAGGACGAACGTTTAGGCGTCGTGTGTGTTTATTTCCGTGTCCTCGCGTCCGGCCACTTCGCCTGTGAACGGAAACTTTCGACTGTCACGGTCCACGTTGCGATCGGCGAGTTGTTTCGGTGGCGAACGAGACAAGCGTGGTGACACTTGGTGACGTCGGGAATGACACTTTCAGTGAAACTGAATTTGCTTCTCGTTCTTGCCGTAATATATTTAGGGGTGTAGTGAATTGAAAGTGTGATAGTAAGACGCTAACATTAGTCGGTCGTGAGTTGCTACGTTCAGTGCTATCGGACGAAAACCCCTGAGATCAGTGTAATTTAAAGTTTCACGTACAAGTATCTAATGCAACGTAATATCCGTATCTCATAATTTCTATTTGCGTAATACGAACAATAGCAAAATATAATAACGAACAGAAATTAAAAGATTCATGTCTAACAAGTTACGAAAGTAAAGATGATTATAGATAGCCGAGAAGACTAGGTTACGTTAAATGAATTCGCTAAAAAAAAGATTCTTCGCGTATGACATAATAATATAATGGACATCGCGATGGATAATAGACTTCGCTGAAGATTCTGTCTCTGCTTTCTCCGTAGTTCCGTCTCGTGGTTACCAGGACAAAAAAGTTGAGCATTAAGCGTACATACATAGTGGTATCTAGGACAGGAAAAAGGTGCTTTGCGATGGACCAAGTGGAACGAAACATTAAGCTGGCTGCCCTCACGAACTGAGATCATCAGTCAACGGTAAGTAAAATCGACTTTACATTTTCTGTCGTTGGGTCAAAATACAGTAGCAGGAGCCTGGATTCTTATGTGTGTTTATGTATGCACTTTGCCTCTTTATTATTGTCTCACCCGCACAGTCTGTTTACTTTTACCTACGCTACGCGCTCGAACGATGAGCGATTCTAAAACAAAAAATTCACATTTCTGGATATATGGCCAAGCTTGTTTTCGATCGATGGCCAATTTATCCAGACACCACATTTCTTATTTAACATCTTTTTAACTCATTTGTGGACAAACTATTAACATTTTTCTTACAAAACAAATAATACTATTTCAAAGTGTAAAGTAAATGAGAAATATACTTCGTTATTATGATTGTTAGTAATAACAAATTGGTTTAACTTCTAATAGAAAATTGACGATGATTTGAAAATAAATGTTTATTTTGATGATGAGATGGAAATTCATTTGGTAATAGCTTATGTTCATTACCAAACACCAATAAATATTCTCGTAATGGATANAACAGCGTAATCGGCAGTGATTTAAACGGCACTCAATCATCGGGATGGTACAACGAAGAGCAACCGAGCCGTCCGGTACGCNTCACATTTCTGGATATATGGCCAAGCTTGTTTTCGATCGATGGCCAATTTATCCAGACACCACATTTCTTATTTAACATCTTTTTAACTCATTTGTGGACAAACTATTAACATTTTTCTTACAAAACAAATAATACTATTTCAAAGTGTAAAGTAAATGAGAAATATACTTCGTTATTATGATTGTTAGTAATAACAAATTGCTTTAACTTCTAATAGAAAATTGGCGATCATTTGAAAATAAATGTTTATTTTGGTGATGAGATGGAAATTCATTTGGTAATAGCTTATGTTCATTACCAAACACCAATAAATGTTCTTGTAATGGATGAGCTCGATTAGCGACTTTTTCGTAATCACTATTTTCTTTTAAGGAAATAGAACTGTGCGACTACGAGGGTAAATAACATTTTTAAAAGGAGCTTCTAAGGAAAACGTTCTCGCCCTTCCTCAATAATGCAACGTTCAAGAGCGTTCCGCTAAACATAACTTTAAAATTCAAATTAAGACGTAGCCCGGTGGCGAAGGTTCCGGCTTATTTACATTTCCAATTATTGTCCGCGTCGTTCCACCATCCACGGTATCTACGATGAAACTGTTACTCGTTCCAATTGGATCCGGTCGAGTGTTACCCGTGGCCCGGGAAATCTTAAGCAGGCTTTAATAGTCTAACGACATTATCGTATACATGATCGTGCCGAAATAAAAAGGTATCGGTTAAGGTAGAATTCTTCGAATTACAAGCTGAATACGCTGAAATATTCAAAACGCTTTTGCCTCATTTTAATCGAAGCTGTTCTCCGAAATTATAAGTATGAATTTAATATCTCCTCTCTAGGGAAAGTCTGTAAAAAAATATGACATAACGGAAGAGTAAACAGCGTTATAAAAAGTTAACTTCTTCTTTCTAAAAGTGTGTAAATGAATAGAAAAATGAGAGGCGTTACGGAGTACAAAAATGTATGCATTTTATGTTGCGACGCTAAGTGACTTGTTATGGAAATATGCATTATAACATTATAAATATGCCTCCGAGCTATTCCGCGTTCACAAATGGCGTACTCGATGGTTTGTAAATAGCGTACGACACATCGTTTATTTTCAAAACAAGCACTTATTTTGCTCAATATAAAGGACGTCTCACACACGACAATATATGCAAATAGCGCACCGGCATGTAACTAGACTTGCGAACATTAAACGAACCTTTAGTTTGCATAGCCGGTCGATAGTTTCTTCGAGCGTTGTGCTTCCAGTTATCAAAATTTCAACAAAAGTTTCTCTTTGAATTTCAGGTTAATTAATATAACATAATTAGTTTCGAGCTCAATGAACTATTTTAAATAAAGTATCTCCGGACAGTTGACTGATTGTACCCAAATTAGGTTTTGAATTCGTGAACAGCACGACTGAAATTGTCTGTGAAATCGTTCAATTTTTTCCGGTGATGTGTATTCCCTCGGGATGACACTTGAATGATCGAAGGATGTAAAATTCGGTGCAGCCAACCGGGAACGAGAATTTCCTTTCAATGACGTGTCCGTCCGATTCGCCACCGACAATCGGCTCTATTCTCTGTTCCATTGGAAATACGACGATGCTCGAAGGGCGGATATGAAAGGAAACGGAGGAAGGAAACATCGGGAGGAAAGCCTTAGCCATCCAAATGAAAACATCTAGTGCCGGGGACCAGAGAGAAAGAGAAAGAGATAGGGCGAGTATTCTAGGTCGGTCTCTGTTGAAAGACGCCGAACTTGCGACGATTTCGGGTGGGCGTACGACGAACTTTTAAAAGTTAAGCTTAACTAAAGTTTCCCCAGTGAACTTCGAAGCGAGAGAGTCACTGTGTGCCGGGGTTGCGGCCAACTGCCATCGTAGACGTGTTCGCTTGAATGAAATCTGTATGACTGTACGTGAATGTTCGCCCGTTCGTGTACCTGTTTGCGGCCGTCGGGTCGTCTGGGTCAAACTAGCGGCGAAGCAACTTGAACGCATTCGTCGACTTTATCCTCGATTGTCGATTTCCAAGTATTTAACCTCGCTCCGGCCGTCAGAAACACACGACAGTCCGGGGAAATGATGGGGAAAGTAACGGATAAGCCGGAGCTCTTGTCGAACGCGCATGCAACCATCTCTATTATTTCGAAAAGTAGAACACTTTTGTTGAATAAACTCTTATCTGTGGGTCGGATGCTTTACGAGGTTTTACAAAATTTGACGGAAATGTCGGGATCTCTTCGTTCAGAGGCTTTGGCTCTTTGTCATTTCTGGGATAGAATCGTCACGTATGTGTGTTTCGTTACGGATTTACTTGAAAAAGATAAAAGAATTTTGAGTTCTAAATTGGATTTCCTTTAAAAAATAACTGTTAATCCTTTGAAACAAATCCATTCCATTTGGACGAAGTTTAGCTCTCATTGGCATCTGTGGAATAATTTACTCGAGACTCAGGAATCATATGCACTGCAGTCACAAAAATCGTTATAATAAATAAATTATTTAATATTTTAACTTGATTTTTTAGGGACTAGAGTAGTCACGTGATTTCTCTTATATTTGTGGATAAATTTTTTATACCCTTTGCTCTGTTTTACTCATAACGATAATAGTGAATTTATGCTATTCGATTCTATGTTTTTATTTCTTGGGAAATCAAGACAAAGCTTGTTTTAATTTTTAATTTGAGGTACACTCTATGTCAAAAAGTAACTTAAAGCTTAAAAAAAAGCGTGTCGATGTCAGTTTTATATTTCCAATAGATATTCGTGGAAATCTAAACTGGCAGCGTTATTTCGGCATTAGAGAAGAAGTAGCGGAAGAAAGTGCGAGGATAATCGGTCGAAATCGCAGAGGCAGGGCATGGCATGCTGCAGAGCGAGGGCTGAATGGTATTCGGGTTAAACGAGCCAGATTATAAACGTATTAAGAGTAGGTCGTTTTTTGCTTTTTCTTTGAGTCTGCTCCAGCCGGCAGCGACGCGTTTTTCGCTGACAGCCGGCAAGAAAGGAGGAAACACCTTCGTAGCGAAAATCTGACTCGCTTTTCCGGCCTTTGTCGAGAGGATCGGATGATTAATCACGCTATCGCGATGCGACGCGACGCAACGCGGTGTTCCCTCCGTGGCGGGTGCACGTGCATACGTCACTACGCGGACGGGAATTCGTCAACGTCGAAAATTGCAGTAAAAGCATGCCCGGCTGAGTGATCTGTACCCACTAGCCTCGCTCGGACTTTGTCGATCAACGGTGCTGCCCGCACCGGGCATCTTCCCGTTAGCGACGCTTTTATCAAACGGACATGATTTAGTACAGACAAATTGCGACCCGTCCTATCGAAAGGTCCTGAACAATAAAAGACATTATTTACTTTGAGACTCAGTAATAGATGAACACCTTTTAAAACGGAATAACTTTCGCTATTAGAGCAAACAACGTAATTTCCTTCTAGACGTTGGAAAATTTAGTTCACTAGATAATGCATAATAAAAATTAAGAGGACATTGGTATCAGATTGAATCGCAAGCACAAATGGAAAAATTTATGATGTAAAAATTTTTTTTAATATAAAAGTAAATAATTTATTCGAAGCATCTGTCAATTTTCATTGCCAGTATTCCTTATTACATTAATGTTTAAGTTGTCAGAATTAGTTGCATTCAAACGTCTTCAAAAAATAACATTAAATGCAATTATTTAATAATATCTTATAATAAATTAAGTACAATTAAGTATGCATGAAGGAGATTGCGATATAAAGTATTCATCAATTCTTGAGCCGATAGTTCGATCTTTCGGCGCTTTAAAGATTAATAATTCCTTTCTATGTCATGTAGTACATTAGTTTTTTCTTTATTCCAATGTATACATATACCGTGAGCTCCAGCTTCTGTTCATTTACCTAATTTCAATGTCGCATATATTGACGAAATATCTGCTCTTCATTCATCGTCCACATTTGCGCAGGAGGAGAATTCTCTACGTGACACTAACAGGAATTCTATTAATATCCGACAACAAGCTGAAATTTTTCTTTTCATTTCAGAACCAATTTTCTTACGACAAACAACTTGCCCCCTGTGCCCGTTTCTTTTCAATTTTCTTGGCCACGCTTCTTTTTTTTCATCTATCTACTGGATCCTACCGTCGCGTTCATCCGTCTTCCCCGTTTTAGACCTCGGTCCCTCTGGACTTTTGCTCGTGTTTTGCTGGTATTTTTTTCTTTTTATTCTCCTCATTCCTGCGGACGAAATAGGAGAAGTAGCTGCGCGCACTGGGAGAAAATTGTTTGCGACTTATGACAGTTTGAATGCCTCGTTCTTGCATGTGTAGTGCGACGAGCCAATTGGAGAAACGTTTAGAAGTTAGAACATTTTCTAGAGTGCGAAAAACTATGTCCCGAAGTCCCAATATTTATGTAAAAAGAATTAGTAGTATTTGAAACGATATTTTTGCAATCCATTTCTATGTGTTTGAGAAATCAGGGGAAAATCGATTCAAAGAATCCTCAATCGGATTTCTTAAATTATAGACTGAAAAGACAAAGTGAAACGTAAAGACACGCCAGGTTCCTGGCAACTGAACTTGAAATTTGATTAGAGTTTCGCGATTCTTCCTGCCGGCGACGGTACATGTGTATGCGGCACACGTATATTTAGCTAGACTGGAAGGGCTAAGAACATGTTTCACATTTTCGCGTAAATCCGCCTGGGAGAGCGGGAAATGTTTTGTACCGCCTGTTAGTTCTTTGTTGGGATGTGTGTTCAGTGAACCTGACTTTGGAAGCATTGTGCGCGGCGATTCTTATCTCCGAGTCGCAGTGGAATTTCGGAGATTTGTATGAGGCGTGACTTCACTGCTTCACTTAAATGCTTATCAACTGAGAATAAGGAAATCTTTAATAATTGGAGATTTATAAAATGTTAATTTAATCTGTAAATCAAAAATTCGATTCAAATGCATTCGAATTAAGATAATACGAGCCTAACAATAAGATCTCTGCCCAAAGATTAAGAAATGTGATAAAAAGCTATTTCCAATATTTGAAGTGATAAACTTTCAGAAAAAATGATATTTATGATGAAGTTTATATAAAATTGTTTTAAGTCTCAGGCAATTTTTAATTTATAATTTATAATATACGTGGTTTCAATGCACGATTTTTTTATGTCTATCTTAGATAACATCCTCGAAGTTCATATTAATTCAGTTTTAAAATATTCTTAAATTGTACGAAATTACAAAATTCTGTCATTATCGCATCTATATTTTTTCATAAATGAAATTAAAATTTTGCTATTTAACATAAGAATTTATAATAACTTTTTCATATCCTTGTAAAATTTCTAAAACTTTCCACTGTGTTATGATGATCTAATATCCTATAACTGTTAAAATTTGAATGCTTTGTCGTTGTCTTTACGTAAAGGTTCATACAACTTTAACTTAACGCGACAATTTTTTCTTGATTTAATAATAATTGATGATATAGAAAAATCGAACGTATTTGAAGCATGTATATTACAGAACTGGTTGATCTGCTCCATACGAATCAAATTAAAAACAGACTAGCTAATATTTAATTCCGTTCATCTAAAAATCTAATCGATATGGAGATCCGTGAGCAAGAACCATGACGCGGCGATATTAAATCACGCACAGCCGCCTCCAAGAAATTTCTGGGGAACGACGCGGCGGAGTCGTGATGGATGCGAGAATATTAAAATAAAAAACGCAGTCGTAAAGTCGAGCTATGCCGCGGTGTTCGATAAAACAGGGGTGTAAGAGTTGGAGCAATAGCCTAATAGTGGCGCGATACTTGGCAAATCGCTTTGGCAAGTCGTGGCTCATCGAGGACTAAATCCGCCGTCGTGTCGTAGGAAACACAGGCTCGACTATTCAAATGTCTTCATACCGTTCCGTAGTGGTGAAAAGAAGAAAACAGCAACTTGGCAACTGAAGTAGCGTACACCTAATTGACTCTCGCATCCAATCTACCCGTGTTTTCGTTCTATTTTTCTGTTGATCTCGATTTACTGTCATTAACTTCAGATTTGAAGGACGTAACGTTAAACTATTGGGGCTTGGAATTCTGTACCTTTCAAAAATCCAATGGTAACTTTATAACGATTGGGTGATGCAATTTATTCGAACAATAGACAGAAAGGGGATGTATTCGTTCGCGTTGAAAATACTAGTTAATGTTCAGTCCAGAAAAAAAGATTGAACAGTGACAAAGGATTGATTGTATGCTCGCGTCGGGAGATTGGTAGATACTGGATTAATCGAATTTTTGTCCATGGTCCTCTCCTTTGTATGTGTGCATATTTGGCGCCAGGATGAATAAAGGATGAAATGGAGCACACGAAATGGTTGAAAAAAACTATATATGGTAGCTTGTAGCTCGCTCGCTTTTGGAAAACATGTACGTTAACAGACAATGGAATTTACTTTTTAACTATGAATAGCTATTACTATTATATTCCTCAACATAATAGTCGCGTGAAATAGAAAAAAATTGCATATTTCAGTGATTCTGTGGAGTAATTTGTGTTGTAATCGAGATTGTATTTTTGAAAATGCCACGCTGCAAGAACTTTAATTTCATACCAGTCGCAGTCAAAAAAGGTTTTTTTTTTTCGAGCACAAACGGCCGGTATCGCGACGATGCAGTAGTTAAAACTGTCATGATAGATCGAATGTCGGAACCATTGGTGAACCATTAAAAAATAATTGAACTCGAACCCGCAGCACAAATCCTGGGGAAATGGGGGTGCGTAATTGAACGGCCGCCAAGGCGGTTGTCGCGATTTCAAACGCGAGTGTATTTACCGTAACCTGTATCGGACTGAAAATCGAGAAAAAAAAGGGAAAACCCCGGTACGCGGACGCGATTACGGCCGCGTACTCCGGAATGATGACGCAATTTATGGCTTCGAGAACAGAGAGCGTGCTCGACGCTCTGACCCCGTTCGATCGTTTAATCCGTCCCAGATAGATACGTACGATTAGACGATTCGACGGAAGCAGAGAACCATTCGGTATATCCTACCCTCTGCCACCCTGTCTTCTCCCCCCGTTCGCCACTCACGAGTCCTCCCTTTACTCTGTACCACCCGCCATCCCTCGAATCGGACAAAGACTGGTGGCATTTGTACAGTTTGAGCTTAGGATTCGAACGCATTCTCTGTCTCTCCCCCCCTCGCCCACTTCCACTTTCTGTCTGTGCGGGCTTATGAGCTTTCCGGCTTGCAGATCAGATCACAGCTTCGGCGAGCATGTGACCACGTATAATAGCCAAGGAATGTTCAGAAGAGACTAACAGACAATTGACAGTTTACCGAGACTTGATTGTTATTAGACAGTGATTTAAATCGTCAGCGGAGTATGCTTGTATTTAGTGAATGTTTTTGACAAAGTATACTGCAAATTAGAAAAATGTAGATATTCATTGCGCAACAAATGAAAGAAAAAAACTTCAAACTTCAAATAGGAAATTTCTGGTTTAGAATAATTGTTTCTTGCAAGTAAATTGTTTTGGTTTAGGAACGTCAGTCATGTTAAAATTCAGTCATATCAATGCTAGATCGAGCATTATAAAAATTAGGTATTACTATTTTTCAGTCTTGCCCTCTGGGGAAAATTAACAGTTAAAAACAGTTCAAAAGCATTGTCCCAAACTGTACAATAGATAACTGAATTGTATACTAATCGTGAGTTAAGATGGCGCGGAAGTTAATATATTACGTATCGAAAATTGGGTAATATATTCCAGCACTGTTAGGTGTTATTTGACTCCAGATCGGAGGTGAAGTCAAATTCAAACTAAAGTTTCTCCCGAACTATGGAGATACTGATTCTGTATCTAACATAAGCTAAATCGAAATAAAGCACGTCTTTGTGACTGATATTAGATTCTATGCATCCTCCAGCTACAGTGTCTCTATTGAATTCTTATAGAACTTCTTCCTTTTTTAAATATATCGAACTTCATAAATTATACGAATTGTATTTTCATTTAATAACCTATTTTCTACAATTATCACATGAGATGTAAATTGAAATGGTTTTCTTGTTTGAAAAACAATTTGAACATGTTTTGATTTATTAATTATTAATCATAAAAATTCTCAATAACAATAATAGCCTGTAATTTAAAAAATATCGAATTTTATGCCGTATCGACCCAAAGTATTCAAAACTGTCTTACGACTTTTCCTCAACACGTTCATATTCTGCATCCAGCATTGTACTTCCGATATCATAAATACGCTCGATATGTAGATGCTTTCTTTATATGGAAACACGAAACAATAAAACAGTTTTAATGTTTCTTTCAGCTTCTTCTTTTATATTCATTCTACTTGAGCTTTCGTGTATCAGTTTTTACACTGTCGACAAAAGGAACACAATGGAGATAGTACCAGGCTTTGCTTTTCATTTAAGTTTTATCGGGCGAAATGTGGTTCCAACGTTGAAACGTGTGGTAACGTATATGCTGGTTTAACACATGTTTCAAACGCCTTCACTCGCTTCACGTTGTGCCGATATTTGGTTAAAAAAGAGCTCCGGTTCTCGGTAGAAGGACACATTAAAATACAGGATTTCGGCTATACATATATGTGTAGACATCTATTACAATAGGCTACTCTTTACTCGTATGCGCATACATTTTTTGACCATATACTTACATGTGAGATAACATGGTTACAAAATGTTGTGCACTTTCAACGTTATTTTACTACCTGCTATTGTTTTCGTTTTCCGATAGATATTTTTAGATTTGCAAACATCCGGCTTTTTGTTTCTGCGCAGAAAGAAATATTGGTATCGAGGATTGCGCGTTAAGAGAACACACGGAGATAGCTAAACAATCAGAGTGTGTATCTAGATAGTTTTGATAACAGACGATTACTCCCTGTGAAATTTAGCGAGAAATTGTCGTCCCATCGATCGCGAAGCGCGGAACGCAACAAACGGTGAATTTTTGCAGTCGAAATTCCAAATCGGTGAATCTCAGTATTTTTCCTGTATTTTATAAGAAATCTGTATATAAAAATTAGTTTATGAAAAATGGTGGACACTGTACAGATGCGATCGAATGCGAAATTAATATCTACTGCCATATCGAGTCTATGAATACGTTAACGAAGATTGATTGTGCGAAATATCTGGAATCGGCAATTCTCTCGCGAGAAAATATTAATTTGATAGGAATTTGTTGCTGGCCGAAAAAGGCCGGCATCGAGTAGTTCTATGGGAACGGAATCGGTTGCCGCGTGCAGTCAAATAACGTTCGTTAAATAACGGGAATTCGATTCGCGGGATTTATGCCCACGAGCAGAAAATCCGACTGGCGGCAATACGAGTCGCACGCGCGTTTGATCGATTATATCTTTCATGCGGGTCCTTTCCGTGTCAAAAGGCCCACCATAAATCTTTCCCGCCGTCCCCGTAAATATCGGCAGCGTTTGATTTCCATTCTCGCGTTTCCAAACGCGATCCGTTTCCTTCGGCGCTCTTTAAAAGCAATTTTTAATCTGTCCCTCCCGCTGTTGGTGCCTGACGACTCGTTCAACGCGACCCAGTAAACGAAAGAGACGATGGGTTTATAATTTCATTTCGCGACGGATGATTTACGAAGTAATACGCGCGAAGAAAAACGTACTTACCTAGCAGCAAGGGGAAAACGAAGCTGCTTAATGCACGTTCCGTTTCAGGCGACGAGTGAGACGAATGAAACTGATTTCAGATCGAGGCGAAGCACGATTCGTCCGTGGTGATATAAATCATTCATCCCTCTTGATGTTTATTTCATTGTAAGGGTGGCATTAGTCACTCGGAGAACTTTTTTGTCCAGTCTACTGTCTATATGTATATAGTAAAGAGCAAGACTGAACCAACAAAACTGAATTTTTTAAATCGAACGGAACGATCTGAGTTTTTCAGTAGTTACTGAATAAAATTTTCAACATGGTATACTATGGTCTCATATAAATATTCCAAATGTGTTGTCCAACTTTCTTACTGCAAGCTTAGATTAGATAGTTGAAAAAAACGATTTTCATATGTTTCCTCACAATCTACCAATTTTAGTTTAATCTGGCTAACTATTCAGAAAATCTCCGACCCCTTGCTCCGATTTTTAAAACATTTAGTGTTGCTAGTTACTGTAGGATAAATTATGTATAAAGCAAAGAACTGAAAAGACCCAGTTGCGTTGTTAGACATCTGGTGTGTGTAATTTCTTTTCAATACATCATATGGTACGATTTCTCTTAGGTTGAAATCGACAAAATTCAAAGCAAGGCAGTTTTTAGGTAGGAAAAAGTGTTTTCAATAGCAAAAGGATGTCGTTAGCTGAAGAAAAGGTGATTGTTCATTTGTCGCGCTGAATCAAAGCGAATCGCGTTATTCGAGGAATTTATTACACCAGTTTGCATGAAATCGCGCATAGGCTATGCACGAAAGCCTCTAATGTAATGAAGTGGAGGCCCCCGCCTGATTACAGAGTTTCTTTCTACTACCTGCATGGTGCATACCTGTATTATGAGTTGAGTAATTGTAAAAACAAGAGTTTTCGTCTGTCAGTGTTTCAAAGTTACAGATTTTGTAGCTCTTTGACATTTTCTCATTGTTAGTAGAAATTACATGTCGTATATTCAGATATAGCGAATTGTTTTTACTGGAATAGTTTTAGCGCCTGTATGCATAACATTTCACATATGAATAAACTGTCCTTTAGTCTGATATATCATACAAAATTTCATTGAAAACAATAAACAATTTTCATATTAAAATATAGCAAACCTGCATAGCACGTTTCCTAATTTAATTAATCTCGAAAACAGTATAAATAACTCGTAAGCATTTCATTCTACGTGTCACTTTAGGTTCATTAGATTTGGGAAAATATATTTAGCATTTGAGCTTCACAACATATAGAAATTCGTTAAATAAATTATCGGATATCTTTATCATGTATCGTATATTAAAACAACTGAGTCGTATGAGAATAGAATACGAAACAGGGTGAATAAATTTCCAATTATCGTCGCTTGCAGTTATCATTTCTTGTATACATCGTGGCGTGAATTCTCGACGAGCGCAACGCATGTAGGAAGTTGGTTCTGGTCTCGAAGTTCAGGCAAGTAGCTGTTTTGAGATTTTACACGGCTTTGCTCTTTGATGAAATTCTCGAAAGTCGGACAGTTTTCCTTCCCAAACGGTGTTTCACCGTGTGGCGTCTTTTAGTATATTGAGACTCGGTATTCAATTACGAAATTGTATCAAATCTATTATTTAGATATAATTACAGAACATTTTCACGAGACGTTAATTAACACATATCGAAACGAAAATAGCGAGTTAATGCATGTGCTAAAAATAATATCTGTGACTCGGTGCAGGAGGTAGCAATGTCAATATTCATCAAGTTGGGATGTTAGCATTTAAAGATATATTCAAATATTCAGGTAACTAATTTCTAATACAGAACTTCCTGCAGTCTCAAATTTATTTTGTAATGCACAAAGATAGAATTCCCACTACTATTGATGTTTTTTTTTTAGAAATCCTCATTGGTCATCAGTTTCATCGCATCATATTTCGAAAAATGTTGATATGTTATAGTAGACAGAATTTGAAATTATAATATCGTAATAACTCTTTTCAAGCTTCTTATACATCTATTCATATACGTTTCTGCAGTGCAGCTTAAACTCGTTCAATACTACAAACAAACAATATCATGTCATATTCTGAAGACATTGTTAAAAAGGGATTTACAATCCGTAAAAAGATGGAACTGGTAATTTTATAATTAATTATGTATGCTAGATATATTATAAATGAAAATAAGAAGTAGGTCGAACGTAAATATGAATAACATCCCGTCATAATGTTTTCCACTCTTTATCGAGAATAATTAATATCGGAATTGGAGTTTATTCTTTTTATACTACCAAGTTACTCTACAATGAATGTCAAACATAAAAGAGAACTCGTGGTTTTATCTTCGATAGTTCAATTTTATCTGCTTTTATTTCATCTACTCACACGCTCGTTATTTCCGTGTACTCAATTTGATTTATTATCGTTCCTCAGATATACTTTCACGTCTTCCTTTTTCCGTGGAAACGTTAGGAATATTTTGCAACATTACTGTTTGATGTGTCGTGTTTGCATTAACGAGGAGGATGTCTGCACATGTGTAATAGTTACCTTTATTTATACGTGTGGCCTTCTCTCTTCTGTAATTATGCCGATATAACATTGGGTGGTACGGGTAACGAACCATGTCCGCGGAACGCTCGAATCGCATTGAAATCAACGATACACAGTTGTCGGATTTTGAAAGCACGGATGGGGAGCAGGAACATCACGTTCAAATTTTGCGGTAGAAATGATTTCACGTCGAAAACCGCTGGATACGATTACCATAATCGCGGTGGTCAGCGATCAACGCACGAAATAGCGTTCCTTCAGAGAGACATATGTATAATAAGTTTACAATATAGCTATACCCTATAAATTCTATCACGATTCGCTGTTCCAATTATTTTCTATGTGTAACTCATTTAACGAGTGTAATAAATTTTTGCCATCCGTTTTTGTATTCATAGTCAATTTTCCTGGTTCATTAGCTACAAAACAGCAGGCATAAAAAGTAATATTAGTACACCCTGTATCAGTTTCACAATTGGACGTGTATGTAAACTGTCTTTCCTTAATATTTGGGCATACATTAAAATAAAATAACTTTTTTAGTATTATAACAGACAATTTAATTTTCTGTGGATATTTCGAAGTTTCATANATTAAAATAAAATAACTTTTTTAGTATTATAACAGACAATTTAATTTTCTATGGATATTTCGAAGTTTCATATATGTATGTATACATATGTATATAATTTACAAACGGGATATTTCAAATTTTTATTAGAGATTTTTATTTTTTATTTGTTGTATTATCCATTATGTGCATAGTAAATCAAGTCCTATACAATACCACAGAAGATTAACTTGTTTGGTCTGGTATTTAAAAAGTTATTCCGTTTTGAAATTTGTCTAAATATTAACGGGAGGCACCGTGTATAAGAGTAATTAGTACAATGAGCATGAACTTACAAAGGACAATCCACGAGCTTCATGCATTACATTCCTGACGCCGTGCTGGGAGATTCGAGCTAGAGTGGAGTTAAACTAGGGTAATGGCTACGTACCCGTGATATATAAAGGTGATCAGATTTGATAAATACATAGCAATTAAAGTAACAAGATGGGATTCTCTGTAATTGTATGTTCAAATACCTACAAGAAACTATAGTCTGAAAGTAAACTTTCCTCCCTCGACAGTTTTGCATTCGCGTTCACAAGTTCAGGATTGCAAACTAAATCGATTTAAGAGAATAATTATATAATCAGTAATTATATATAGTAGGATATTTTTTCTGTTCTAGAAGACTTTCAAAAGCGTCAACAATTTTTTATAAGTAATTACGGAATCCTAAGTCGTATTTTGTTACGTCGGTATTATGGTTGAGTAGTTCTACTAGCGCTACGCTAGTTCCGCCAACTAGNGAAAGTAAACTTTCCTCCCTCGACAGTTTTGCATTCGCGTTCACAAGTTCAGGATTGGAAACTAAATCGATTTAAGAGAATAATTATATAATCAGTAATTATATATAGTAGGATATCTTTTCTGTACTAGAAGACTTCCAAAAGCGTCAACAATGTTTTATAAGTAATTACGGAATCCTAAGTCGTATTTTGTTACGTCGGTATTATGGTTGAGTAATTCTACTAGCGCTACGCTAGTTCCGCCAACTATACGTATTCCCTTCGTTGGCCACGTTCGCCGTAAATTCGCTTCCCTTCGATCTTTTTCACTTACAGCTAGGTACTCGTACCTTTTAACTCTGATCGCGTATATTCTTAACCGCAAGACGTAATTTCATGCATTTCCGTTGTAACCAATGGAAGCTCCCTGCCGTGTTACAAAAATAGAATGTTGAAACGTTTCCCGTGTAACGAAGATTAGAGGCGTCCTCGCAGCACCAATTGCATTGTTTCTTCCCTTCGCTACTATACAATTCTTGCGGTTAGTTTCGTACGTATATAGCAGTGACTCAGTTGAAAGATCGTAATTAAACTCCGGTTGTTTATGCAACTGCGTATTTTAATAGAAAACCGGTCAACCAATAAAATCGGATCACAAATTTATTTTTCAATAAGAATATTCCAGAAATAAAAATAAAAGAGAAATAATAATAGTTCATTTTACGTATTTTGCTTAAAGCATATGCTTGGAATATTTATGTTCAAAACCATGCAGTTTATTAATAATGTACACGTATATTGTTTGTCCTACTTATGCAAATTTTTTAATTACGTTGAATATCTAAATTAAAATAATTGAATGTATTATCTATCAGGTTATTCCATATAATTGTTATAATAACAGACTTCTGATAATGATAACATCCGTTGCATATTAATTATAGACCACAATAATGTATACTTTCACAACTTTAAATTACTCATGGATATTTCGAAATTCACATCTAAAATTTCAATGGTAAAGTCAGATTTAGTTTGATAGTGTTGAAAATTGCGTGACTTTATTAAACTGTTTTCGAATATTTAAAACATGCCAATAGAGTGAAATATTGTTTATGAAAAGTTAGATCGACTGCGGTTCCAATTTCTTTATTGATCAAAATAATCAATAATATATTTATTGTGCAGAGGGTTGATATTAGAACTTGAAATAAATTTAGGTATGTTCGGATTATAAACTGAATAACTGCGAGAACTATTGTTAGTACCTAACACACACACATCCAAAACATAATTTTCCTTGCTTAAATATGATTTACTTCTTACGTATTTATAGTGCATAATCATTTTTATTACTCAATTTCTTATTTCATTAAATGTGCATTTTGTAATCTTACGCGGTTACAATTAATTCACGTCGTGTAAGAAAAATGGCGACACGGATTTGCCGATTCAGATTCCGTAACACGCGAGGCTCGGGTTTGTATGAAAAACGCGAAACAATGATCTCGAATTTATGCCGAGCCAGTTTCGCAGAATTTGGCAAACGCAGGCACGTACATATCTACACATATACATGCTTGGAGCCGCGAAATGAGTTACGAGTTCGACGCGAGGCGAGGAACGCCGAGTTTTACCGCGTGAAAATCGTTTCGAAGAAAAGATGAAAAATCGTTACGGAAAGAACGTGTCGCGGAGATTTCGGGGGCTTTCCTCGAGAAATCAAAGAAAACCCTGTTACCATATTTGATATCGGAAAAGTTGGACTGATCTAGCTCTGTTATGCAGATTGAAATTGTTTTTGATCTTATCGTAAACAGAAGATAATATACATATATATATATAATATAACAAGAAATTATATAAATTAGTAGAAAATATAGCTATAATATGATGTCAGTTACCAATAATTTATGTACGGAATTCTTTATCGATTGAAATTATTGTCCATTATTTTAATCTTTATCTCACGTTATCTATCATTATAATTGTACTACTTCCTTCTTCCTTTTCATTGATTTTATCTTATATCTATATATAATATGACAAAGTGGTTTTACTTAAAATTAATTAAAAAATACTGTCTATTCTGCACATTAAACGTCAATCGCGTCTAACACCAAATGAATTTCGTCCTCTTCCTCTACAGATCTCCATTTATTCGCAAAATACGTACAAAATTCGCAGCTCTGGTCTGTTTCGCATCGGTTAGTCGATTCCGGGATTTTCAAGAATGTTAATTATACCGCGCGTCACGCGAAGGGGGGAACAATATTTATTAGCTGTCTGCGGTGTTGTATGGAATGATCCTTCGACGTTATTCACTGACGTTAATTGAATTCTATTGTACTGCTGCACTTTTCTAATTATTTTGGTGATATTTACGATTACCCCGGATTTTACGCCACTGTTGAAACGGGTGCGCGGCATCATGAAATCGATTCCAAATGTGGTATCTTATTTTATCTCATTAATTTATAACTGATGTGATATCTTCGGGAGAGCCGCGAATTTAAAGCATTAATCTTACTATTATTTAAACAGAAATATGTATAATATAATTATTGCATGGTATAATTTTATATAAATAATATTACGTCCGCAGATGTTTTTGGGGGCTTTGTCACGTATTTATTCGTTTGGAATCCTTAACGAACATTACGCACAATTTCATTATTTGTCAAAATTGCTAATTGCTATGCTCTTGAAACAGATACCTATTAAGTTTCATGTTTTCGTGCAAAGTGCGAATGCGCGCAGCACAGCCCGTCAACGATGTGTCTCATTAGAATTTATCATATTTACGTGGAATTCCACGCCCATTCCCAAAATTATTTAAATAATTTACACGTGTTCATAATAAATATTTAGTTAGCCGCCTCACAACATATAATAAGTTTTAATGTCTTGCTTGTTTCGTGTACTACTATCGAATAGTAAATACGAAACCAATTAATGAACTGAAACATGTAATGAATATTAAAATCGTTCGTGTAGAATAATTGTAGGTGTTAGTATATTCATCTTACTATGACGATAATTCAATTTTTTGTTGGAAGATCAGATACTTGAAAATAGGAGAAAAAATGTATGATATTTATGTGCCACGAAGTTTTCTATGCATAATTTAGGAATAACGAGATCCGTGTAAAAAAGAGTAGAATTTATGAGTTTTACCTGTGCTGGCTCACCCTTAAACGCGGATCGTTGTTCAAATACGTACGTATAATACCACGATCTCTGCTCTGAACAATAATCCCATGAGTATACTAAACGTACCATAAATCTGCACAATTTATCGTCCACTTCTTTACCTAAGCTTGTCATATCTATTTTTTTCTTCAATTCCTTTTACAATCACAATTTAATTATTTGTTTATCAAATTATTAATCGCAGTTTACATATGATGCATTGTATCGTGAATCAGCAATTATGAAAAACTGTTTACAAGATATACTGTTTTAACAATTATTTAATAGTGACATAACAATAATACTGTGTATAATTCATGAAATACTATATTATAATAATTTATTTTAACTGAAAGTATTTGCAATTTAAATACAATTACTATAATTATTATTTTAATAAAGGTTAATTTGCTCGTAAAGTTGAAAGGCATATTAAATGAACTCTGTAATGCCTTAAGTTAAACAGACCCGTCGTACTTATCGATGTTCAATATTATCCCCGCATAAATGAACTTCCGGTGGCTTTCTAGCTTACTGCCATTGAATAAATCTTTCTTAAGTCAAGATTATGTAAAATAAAAAAACGTTTGTTATTCGGGGATGTTTTAGATGGAATCTGTTGGCTTCTTTATTACAATTAAGAGACATTTTCATTTGGCCGAATAGCAGGGCTGGGGTTGATTAAGGATTTGGCGTGAGTTTAACGAGCACAGTCGCGGGCAGATAAGAAAGTATGCATTTTCGTTGAACATCGTCTTTCGTTTCCGGCCGCGTGCCCTGCCACTGGTATTATCCACAGAACCAGGCCGGAATGATAAATATGTCGATCGAGAGGTCATTATCGGCGGGTATGCTAATCACGGAAGTCGGAGCTGCCACGAACATCCACGAGCCCGAGTTTGCATCCGTCCGAGAACATCCACTGAATTACTAACGGTGGTACGACCTACCTAGCCAGCCAGCTACCTACACCCACCTATCGTCCACGGGAACTTTCGTGACGAATCTCGTTTCGCCCGTCCTCGCATAATTTCACCATTGAGCGTTAGCGAATTCGCCCGTGTCCCGCATTCTATCCCTTTGAACCAGCGCGTCCTGTGTAAAAACACTCCTCTCTCGAATGATTTCGTAATTTGAAGATACATATGATATTTAACGAGTCACAGTCGGATCAGATATAGCTGTTTCTTTTTGCGATCTTATTTGTACCAAGGTCTGCATTGGATTGCCTATTCAGGCAAGAATGTATGCATCTCCTTTTTAAAATTGGTGTTCTAAAGGATGGAAAAATGTTCTTGGATTCTCTTCGAAGCTTCTAGAATATCATTGAATATTTTTTATTCCTCTCCAAAAGGAAATTCCCAAAAAAATATGGGAATGAGGAAAAACAGTCTGGTTAAAAAATGACTCAGTACGTTTATGGAAGATTATTATATATTTTATGAATTTTCAATTATTGAATATTGAGGTAAAGTCTTCTCAGCCACCAGTGTCTAAGTTTCTGTGTTCCCAGAGTCTGAACCAGAACGACCACTACTTCGTGCTCGTTGTCCTTCCGTCCTATTGCTTCTTCTCCTGCTCCACTTCGGGTTCTTTCTGCTCTTCAGTTTCGCTCCTTTCTACCTCGCTCCGTCTATTCCATTGTTGTTGGCCCTTTGTTATCGGACGAAAAAATTGTATGGAGTTAGGCGTGTTGAGTCACAAACTGTCTATGGAAGTTTTCGCTAGGAAACTCTAGCATAATGTTGATATCGAGAGATCGAATGCAATTCATTTGTCTCTAGAATTTTTATATCGGACTTGTCTGTTATTTCTGTCCGTTTCATAACATTTTTTAAAACGCATACTGATAAGCAGAAACATGTTTCCATTTTTCTATATTTTTATCAGTTTTATTGCATGCTCTACTTACTTCCTCTCGATACGTATCATCTTTGGCAATCAATGAATCCTTCCTCTTCGCACGTTTCTACTCCCGCGGCTCTGTTCGTTGCCTGGAATACAAATTGCCCGGTAGCGTGTCGTCTCGTGAGCAAAGTAGATAACGGCAATTAGAACATCATCCCCGAGTGGTGCGCCTAGAGTGCACCCGATTAGTTTCCCTCCCCTTGACATTTCTCTGCACGGTAAGCGAGTAACTAAATGGTGCAGCCAAGTTTTGATGAGTCACCATCACCATTGGTGACCCAGATGTGGATACATTTTATAATATTGTCTCGTGTCAGATTCCTCTGAAGCTAGTTTTGCTTTTGTGGCCACAAGTAGTGAATTCTTCAAAGTAAACACCGACCATTATTCATTTTACACATAATTCTAATTTCGACAGCACGTATGGAATATCGTCATTAAACATAATTTCTTTAGCACGTTGATAAATGATTAAGTAATTTTATTATCTCAAATACATTGCGTTATAAATGTTTAACTTTCCTTTTCCCTGGCAAGTAGAGATCGAGAAGACTCACTATGTTTATGTATTCTACGATTTCTTTGACTGTTGAATGTCATTAGCTCTGGCAATAATTATATTTCAAGTTTTATTGTAAAAAATCAACTATATTGTAATTGTCATACTAATTCATAATATGAAATTTACTTTTTCGTTGTTCTTAAACTGGTTACTGACTTCACTACAGGGATTTGTTCAAAATTTCGTGTATGAGGCAAGGATGTGTTAGAGTAGATTGGTATAGTGGATAAACTCGTGTTTGGAATGGAGTTGCGTTCGGGATTCGAGTTTCGAGTAAGTCGTGTTAGGACGAAATTTGTAACAAATTTCTTTAAACTGCTGTGACATCTAGAGAAAACATCCTACAAACTCAATTTTTCTTTTAAGTTAAAGAATCAGATTCTTATTTGCTATAAACAACATCGCTGGAAAAAAGAGTATCCAACTCTATTTCTATGTACTTATCCAAACTATTCTTTAAATTTCAAGCATGTCCTTAAAGTTTAGCTTCGTCTATCGTAGTTTTGACATTAATTTATCAAATTAAGAATTTCTGGATAGTATTTAAGCTTCGATTTAGAACAAAAATAATCTTTCAAACCGGGACATTTTTCGACACTTTCTTTTTGCCACAATTTTTATACGCAGTTGTTTTAGGTAAAAGATAGAAATTAATATTTGTAATGAATTTGAGATTTCAGATTAATTGGAGTATCGTCAAACTGGTGCAGAATATTGTACAATATTACACCGAGTTTCAGGGCCATAAAATTTTCTTCGAATCGCTGTTTAACAAGGGAGCGTTAAATCGGGTTTCGAAAGTCTGGACGGGACGATGCGACGCAGCGTTAAAATCTAATTAATGAAACTTTCTGACCGCCTCGCATCGCGTCGCCGGTTTATTGTCCGCCGTTATGCGTGAGCGCGGTAACTTTCCGTGTCGTGTTGTTGCAGCTAATTATCGTCGCAGTGCACACATTGGAATCCTGAATTACGAATCCGGCTGACATTATTTAACTCGGTGTCAAGCGCGTCGATTCGCCCCGCGCGCCGCTGCCACCGGTAACTTCGCGCGTAATTTAAAACACGAATTGCAAAGTAACGCCCCATCGCGTCGCACGCCCCCGCCATGCCGGAACGGAATAATTCGATCGTGAATTACGCGACATCGGTTAACTACACCGTCGCAGCCCGGTGTACACGTGGAAGCCCCGAATACAGATGTACGTCACACGGCGATGATTTTAATTAGGTACTTAAATTTGGGTCGCTTCGGCCGCAACCGTTACGAAATTAAGTCGTCCAAATTTTGTTCAGTTTCGAATTGGCACAATTGCGAGACCGGCACATTTGATTCTTTTCATTTGTTATGCAGCAGTATTTCGCAATTGCGAAATTATAGTAATTCACGCGTCCATCCGTAGTTAATATTTAATGCACAATATTGCGCATTACTCTTAACCGCGATTGTTGTCTAATTGCATTTTAACAGCGCTCGCCGTATTAACAAATAATTGTGATAACCCCCTTCACACCCTCCCCTCACCCAGTCGCCGCTAACGTGTCCCAGTTTGGTCTTTGAGATTGCTAAACGCATTAGCGGATCGTTTTTCTTGGTCGTTTAATTGCGACCGCGTTTGAGGAAAATGATGGACAACCGTGCCGGCGGTTCCCGAAAGCTTTTTCTCCCCGAGTGGAAAGGGTCGTCCGGTTTCTCGCTGCTTGGTTTAATATCTTTCATTAAACCAGCGGAGGAGGTACGCTGAAAGGCGGACGATTTCCACAGCGCCGAAAAGCAGGTTAGCCGAAAGCGGAAAAGGGCGCGCCGATTCCATTTGCGAAAAAGAACTTTGCGTCCGCAGCGATTTCGCGTATGGATTCGGTTGCATGTAACGCGATGCCGGCGTTCAACCTCGCTCACTCTCGTGCTTCCTTTTCTCTTGATGCGATTGTACGGATGAAACGAATGCGGACATCGGTTCCCAGAATGTGCTCCACTTTTCCTGTTTGCAGAGAGAATAGGAAACGTGGTCAGTCCGTACATTATGAGATTGTTTGGATGGAGGATTAACCTCTAAACACGCAATATTACCAACGTCTAAAAGCGAAGCGGTGATGATTACAATTTTACCTGACTGATTTCGATGATTTTTTAATCTGTTGTAGAAATCAAAATCACTTCGTGAAACCTTCGACTCTATGAAATTCTCCCCTCCCCTTTATAATAAGTAAACAGAGGATTTTGTGATTTATGAATTATATAAAAATTGTATCGATAGTAAATATAAAAATTGTTTGCCATTTTCAAAAGTAGACAAAATATCAGAGGATGAGTGCCTATTATAATGTTTATCTAGAATGCTTTTTTTAACTGATACCATGAATGTGTTATCTTACATACGAATCTGCAGTTTAGTAATAAAATCTTTAGCTATCCAAAATGTCAATCGGAATTACAATGACGTCAATAGACGAAATTCAATTAATGGTAACAATCATTTTTATCGAGTATTTCGGAAAATGAGGAAAGTGGCGATAGAGTATATAAATGGTAACATGTAAGAGGTAGAAGTTGTTTGAAATATTAATTTATTCGACATTAAGAAATTATCGAAATTGATGAATCTTTTAATTTTCTAACGGAACACAGAATGTATTTGCGTTTTTTCTTCATTATTATATAATTAACACTAGAACGATCAAACCAGTCATTATGACTGGATTTAATTAAATGGAGAAATGCATGTATAAAAAAAAGTCGGTCGTTCCAGTGTTAATAATCATCAGGTAACGAGTATCTCTTTAAAAGAGAAAAGGTGAAAAAAAGAAATAGATAATATTTTCTCTCTGTGGTTTCAAAATATTTTTTCCAACTGATGTGTATATGCAGCGGCAAAAACTGGAGAGGAACGTCTGATTCAATCTCCTATCCGAAGTACGTCGAAAGCGTCAAAAACTAGAATACCTGATTCAATAACGTGGAACAGATAGCACTCGAAAGGCCCGAATATGCATAAAATAAATCAAACCCTTGACGGAAGCCGAGAGGGAGGCAGTTCTACATGTCATGGCCATTAAGTTTCGCTATCTCACGCGTGAAGTACTCCAAGTGCTCTTGGGAGTTTCATCGACAGTTTTGATTCTGCCATAGTTGCGACCGGTTGGCGAACGCATCCGAAAGTTTCCGCGCTACATTTAGTTTCCCGGGACGGGATCTTTCGTTCGGTGTTCGGAGGGTCTCGTGACCTCTTGAAACGCGCGAGGTTAAGGATTGTTTCCGGGAAATCAAACAAGAGACGCGAACCCAATGCCGAACTTCTGACAACGCGAGACTTTTAGTTACACACACATATGTGGGTATATGCACATGTTGCTCGTCTGGTAGAATTTAGCAGGAGGAATATAATTCTTGTGTGTCACTTCCTGAGAGATTCCTTACTGTGTCATTTGGAACGAGAAATCAGAAGTTAGCGTTCATTGAGTTTCGCTGATTGAAAACTGTAAACGAACTTTCGGATCAAGATGTAGTAGAATCGATTTCATTAAGGGACTGGAATAGTTATGTGACTTTTCTGTGAACATTTGTCGAGTTCTCGACGTTTTCTGCTCTATTTTTCTTATAACCGACAAAAATAGAGACGTGGAATCGAATGGCATATTGTTGGCTGTAAGTGCATAGATTATTATAGAAATCGCGCGCCGAAATGTTCCCCTTTAAATTAAAAACGTTTAATAACATTTCGAAGNGCTCGTCTGGTAGAATTTAGCAGGAGGAATATAATTCTTGTGTGTCACTTTCTGAGAGATTCCTTACTGTGTCATATGGAACGAGAAATCAGAAGTTAGCGTTCATTGAGTTCCGCTGATTGAAAACTGTAAACGAACTTTCGGATCAAGATGTAGTAGAATCGATTTCATTGAGGGACTGGAATAGTTATGTGACTTTTCTGTGAACATTTGTCGAGTTTTCGACGTTTTCTGCTCTATTTTTCTTATAACCGACAAAAATAGAGACGTGGAATCGAATGGCATATTGTTGGCTGTAAGTGCATAGATTATTATTGAAATCGCGCGCCGAAATGTTCCCCTTTTAATGTGTGTGGTTCCTTCGGGAACTATACAGGGTGAGTCACGACAAACAGAACACCTAAACCTCTCGNTGGACCTCGGATCGCCATACGCGTAAGGATTAGAAAGAGGAAAATATCCTTCCATCGAACGGAGCTCCAAACTACTCACCTGTGACGAAGTCCACTATATCGGCCACGAGAAGGAATAAAGACGTCCCCTTGCGAAGGAAACAAGAAAGAAGTCAAGATCCGGGAGATAAGCGCCATTCGATAGTCGTCCCACTTTTCAGATAAGTTTCGATACCTATTTGTAATATATGTATATATTGTATCAGTTCTTTCCAAATTATGACGAAGTATGTGATTTGCGAATGAGACTGTGTGATTTGAAAGATAGAATGATGTGTGCAATTTTTACCGCGACACGTTAGCGAAACTAACTATGGAAAACCTCACGTGAGTTGAAAAGGTATTAGAATCCTTGTTTCTATATAAAGTATTCTTTGTCGGCATACGAGTATAAGATCGAACACAATATTTTCTAATTATTTATATACATATCTTTCTTAAAATTTTTATATTCATTTGATATTCGTTTGTATCTCTTTTTAAAAAATAGTGAGATCTCGCCCAAACAGCGAAATCTTACATGGCAAATTCAGTTGGTAACATTTACTGCTCCGCTATCGGAGTTTACCTTCTTAATCGCTGAAGTACAGTATTAGTATCATGTAAGCACCCACAGTAGGGTAATTCCGGGAGAGATGAACCATGTTCTTAAAGTTGTATCGCATAATCGGTTCATGTATTCTCGTACGTATAGAACAGATTGGCCATCTAGAATCGTTCCGATTACTTGAAGATCGCCATTTTTTATTAGACTTATAACGAAGTGTTATTAAAACTTTTCAGAATGAGATAAACATCCGCTCAGCTAACAAAGTAATTTTATTTCTTATGTAACAAACATTTTTGTACGTACAAAAAATTAAAATGCTGATTTTCTTCTCAATTTCGTAAAATTAAAATCGTAGCGCTGAAAGCCACGTACGTAATAAAATAAAAGATGCGCTCCACATGTGGAAGGTAGTATAGAAAATGCTTGCCTGGCCCGTCTCTCCCGGTATTACTCTGTATTATCTTATACTAGAAATGAAAGAATTAAACTCTCTCGGTTTTCTCAGTAAAAGAGGAAAAATGTAGAGCAACGCGCGATTCGGTTTAACTACTCGCGTTCGCACAAAGCGCGAAGTTGCACGGTAAAAGTGATAGACAAGCTTTTATTTAGTTGCTCGGCGGACTTCTTTTTTGAATTTTCGATAGAACCTCGGTACGGCAACAATGTGCCACGTAGAATACATTAATCACACGCTGTTACACGCGATGCATACTTCAAAAGTGTAATTGTTTGTTCTTCCTTTCAAGCGTTCCACGCCGTACCACATGCAAAGTGCAGACTACGCATTAACGAAGCATCTCTATTGTGCGCCGCTTTTTTATTTACTCCTCGCGAGAACCACTTATAATGAAATATTGTTCGCGCATTAAATCTTGGTCTGGCGAACAATGCGCATCTGTTGTTTGGAAGGGCGAATAAATTGAGGACGATTGGCTGGGAAAACGCGATGACTTGGAAACGAAGATGTCATTGAAATACAGATAGTATTCTGTGATTTATATCTTCCATCTGCATTTCTAGTTACAATTTCCGAACAAATTATAGAATATATTATATCTGCTCTCATTCGGACATATTTTAAAACGGAATAACTTGGGCTTAGAAATGAAAAAAATGTCATTGAAATACTGATAGTATTCTATGATTTATGTCTTCTATCTGTACTTGAAATTTTTCACACACATACGCGCGCACAATTTCCAGATAAATTATATGGGATATATGATATCTACAGTGACCCTTATTAATATTCGGACATTTTAAAACGAAATAACTTTTTTAATATTGGACCCATCAACTTAATTTTAGTTTTAATTTTTAGTCAGAAAAAGTAAAGAACACGATTAAATTTTTTATTACAGTCAGTAAGGAAAATCAGAAAAAAAAATTCTTTTATCTGAGCAAGTGAGCATGTACAAAGTTTTATAAAAATCGGCCAACGTCGCTATTAACTGCATGATTGAGAACCGAATATCGACGAGGGAAATCACAGGTTTTTCGGCCTATGACTGGAATAAATCGAAATATTTTCACGCTTCAATGCTTCCAACCCTTTTATGCCTCAGTCGATATTGAATGCTATTGCATAGCATTCTTTCCACATGCCAGACTGCGCATACAAATAATGCAGCGTCTGAAAAATGAATGTAAAAGACGATCTAGATAATACCATCACGACCGATTAAACACGTATTAGCACCTGTTTAAAAAGCTTTCTCTTATACTCGTTTTTCATTAATCAAAGATAGCCTGGTTCTTTCTTTTCGACTTCTTTTTGTATATATGTAGATAATTATCACCCGGCTGGTCTTACCACGATTTTCGGTACACTCTGCACGGTATAAAATCAGTATCAGACAGGGCGATATTATCGCTGGGGCTCTACGCAGAAAACGGAACAGCCCTCGTTTCGACGTTGAAACAAAATTTCCGCGTATCTATCCAAGCTATCAAAGACACAGGCGGGGAGGTAAGGTATGGGCTTAAAATTCTCGTACACGTCTGGAGGGCGATAACTCGAGAGGGTGGAAGGGCGTCCATTGCGCGCAGGTGTTCTTATCGTTAACTCGATCCCGTGTACCGCAAATCCGGGAAGAGAAAAAAGGATGGAATACATCAGCCGGGAGAGATAGTGCGCGCAGGGATCGAATGAACGGCGGGGGGGTCAGCTGCCCGAATTCATTTCAACGGTTATTTGGCTTCGTTACGTTCGCACTGTTGTGCGGAGAGGTTTGGCTTCTGATCCCGACGCACTGCCGACGTGGCTGTTCACACCAAGTAAATTCGCTGAGAAAAGCGATACTCAAACCGCTGAATAGCGAACACGGTTCGGAACGTGTGCACATCGATAACTGCGAATAGCAATAGATACAAACTCGAGAATCGTCGAAGAATTGACGCGCGCTTGAGGGTAAACCGCAAAGCGCAGCTTGATTTAAAGTAGCTCGATAGTTGGGTAACGTATAGGGACCTACAGTGGGCTTACTTTAAAATAAGACTATGAAGTGAAAATTTAATTATTAAATGTATATTATCATTTACACATTCATATATTCTAATGTTATATTATAAAAAAGTATAACCAAAGTAAAATAAACAACTTGTTATTTACGACTGGAGCGATGAAATTATGAGCCGCTACTGATAGCTGATATGTATACATTTTATGTGACAACACTGTAAGCGACCCAACGAAAATGTGAGCATGTGTTTGTGTTGTCTTACATTTTATACGCATGTGCATACGATATATTATTGTGCGATACAGATATTATGTACTGACTTTGATTATTATTATTTCATTTATTTCATCGGAAACCTATAGTTTAGTTTACATCATCAGATTTCCTGTAAAAAAATCTATACCCATCTAATTTTTTATTGAAAATGTATTTGATATCAAAGCGCACGAGGCATTTATATGTGGAAAGAACAAAAGTTTTCATAAGCTCTGTGTAAAAAGTGATGATTTTGTAATGCAGTTTTTTCAACAATTTCCTCGGAAACCCTATATTTTTTTTTGCGGAAAATGAAAGTTCCAAACTTTCACTATCGTTCAGTACAAATTTTATTACAATCGTATATGTTTTAAAATACTATCGCGCTACCTTAAAGCTTGCATTCTCGTGTTATGCGTCCGTCTCCCAGTCTCCAGGGACTAGTGAAGTTACGTGAAATTATTCCCATATCTAATAAAATTAATGTTACGAAATAAAGCACAAATCGTAAGTAGTTATTATGCAATGGATTTTGTATCAATAAATTGTTCTGAATAAAATAAGGACCATTACGTCTTGATAAAAAATATCACAATTTTATTGGCAAATGTTAGGAAAGTCACGTGACTTTCTAGTCCCTTAATACACTTTCCACTTCCACTACTATACATAACTCGATCTATTCTTGATATAGAAACATTCACTGGACAGCTACTCTCTTTCTTTTTATTCTTTTGATTAATATTTTTACGCTTCACTATTAACTGTTAAAAATAATATATTTGGGGTTATTAATTCCCAAACGACCATAGTCTCGCACGAGAATGTCAATTTGCTAGCTACAACGTAATGGATATCACTCTTAACAAGATAATGAGCACAAATCGTGGAACACGGGTACTTGTGTATTTCTGTGGTTCCGGACGCGAGTCGCATGCCGCAGAGTAACCGTTTAGAATCGATACGATGATCGGAAGCGTCGGAGTGCACTCGAAGATCGAAGTGAATCCCGAGCGAACGAAAATAGTTGGAAGCTCGGTAAACGTTGCCTCGACTCGAGTGAGCCAAGGCTCCACTTTCGAGGGTAGCTGTCCGATGAATGTTTGATGCAGGCTTCGGCTTGCTTGCGGACATACGCGGGGATGTCTCGTTGCGGGAACGACAAGCACGGTGGGGTGGTTGGCACGAGAGGCGAGACCGGTTCGAAGTTGCGGGCTTTCAGAAGGTTCCACGAAGTTCCATCGCAGCCCGGCGCCCCGCTCTCGAATGCCTCTCTGATTGTCTCGCGGAACGCGAGTTAAAAATTCAGCTCACATCCTGCCTGCCCGTCGATGTATCAGCACAATTCTTGTCGCTTTTGCATTTTTCGTCAGATTTAACCGTGTATTCCGAATCGGTTTTCTGAAGAATCTTCGAATTGCCGTCTTTCGTTATTAATTTGCACATTCTTTTCAATGTTTTTTCTATATTTTGTTGTAAATTATTGCGAACTCGTTATAAATTGGGAGTCGTACGGTCTGGCGGGGGGATGTGTGAGTGAGTGTATGTGACAGAGAGAGAGAGAGAGAGAGAGAAAGAGAGAGAGAGTGCGGTAACGTTTGTGCCGAAAAGTTAATGTTAAGTTAGCACCCAGATAACGCGGAAGAGTAATTCTTGGCGAACAACCGCGATCGCGTACGTTCTTTATCATTTTTACTCGCGTACTATTAATGTTCCAAATAAAAAGTTTCTGCCTTTATTTAATTTAATTTAATTTATTGATATTATACGAGCAGAAAGCCCATTGCACAGTGATTTTACATCAAATACATTTGTTGAACGTTTATTTTTATAATAAAGTGCTAAAATTTGTTTAATGGATTATTATCCCCATGAATAACGTATGTTGAAGCGAAGTCTTCTTTGGTTGGGGATCAAGCGGTTCGAAGTTTTCGCGCGAGGGTATCGTAACGATCGCTGCGCAAACAAGGAATTTGCCTGGAATTTTGCGTTTCGTGTGTACAAGCTGGTTCACTGTTGTCGCATACGCGTGTGATGAGCGTTCATTGCTAGGAAGGGAAACAGTTCACGGTGTCCCGGTAGTGTATTTGCCGAGGAACTTGATTCTGAGCGAGCGCGTGAACGCTCGAGAATAGGCGTGCCAGTGCGTGAGAGAATTAATTCCATCCTTGTATCCGAGCGACACTTAATTCCGTTCGTTGGAATGCTTTGCGCGATAACGTTTACGACATACGACATGCCAACCACATTTTTCGTTTGTTAATGCTTGATAACGTGGAAATGAATGAATCAGGTGTTGGAGATATTAGAGCGTACCCATAAATAAATGATACTGAGATATACAATTTGGGATAATGATTCTCGATCGTCTTTTATTGTGTAAGTTTCCCTTAGGGAGACGAGATGCGAAAATAATAATAAAGCCATTTATACGATTTATTTATATTTTCTCAGTGCTCGATTGGACAGGATTATCCAGATGATTTCAAGAAGTGAACACTGATTTATAGTAGCCAGTCCCAGGATTGGTCATTAAATCACCTGGTCAAGAATCTTGAAATAAAAATACCAAGAGATTAGTTTCCAATCATTCATTAATCAGATTTAGTTATTTTTATCAATGCATTTTAAATTCGGAAAAGTCGTAAAATCGGTTTCCACAACAGCCTGTTCAGATGATGCAATCACTAATTAATCAATACCTACATAGTGAGCCATAATTTCGATTATTATCGATTCAATAAAACTACCGCATCAGTCAATAAATCAGAGAAATTAACATAATCAAAAAACGAGTCGAAAATTATTATACCATAATAATCAAAAGATGTTGAAATTGTATTATACAGGGTGAGTCACGACAAACAGAACACCTAAACATCTCAGTTGGACTTAAAGATACGAAGTATGGATATACCAGGATTAGAATGGTTTCGAAGGACCCACATTGCCATCGTAATATTTTTTTGTCAAGGTCATTTTTTCAGTTCTTTTTGAAGGTCACGAAGGTTTTTTTAAATGGAACCA
>SMSR01013530.1:0-71441 GCA_019453355.1 Ceratina japonica | reverse complement strand
GAAAACAAAATGGGTATAAGGACGAAATAAAGACATAAACGAATGGAAGTACTAAGGAAATTGTCTGTAGTTAACAGCATTTCGTTTTATTTTCAGAGACTCGGGCCCGGTTGCAATTAACATAAATCCGATCGACGGTAGCATTAGCCTTATGGTTCGTTACACGTGCGTAAAAGCGAAAGAAAGAGACTTCGCATAGTTGTCGGGGTTGCGTACACACACACAGGGCGGGTTTTTGTGGCCGGGTCGGAATTTACACAGGGCGCGTGTTGCGCAAACGAGCCCGAGCCTCTGCTTAATTTGATACCATTTCGTTCTATTCCGTTCGGCGATGGCAAGCGTCCAGACAATAAAATTAAACACAGTCTTTGGAACACCGGTGGCATAGCACACCATCGGAACATCCGGCATCAGGTTAAATAGCTACCCCTGCCGGCCACCCTTTTGAATATAAAACGCTCGCGCTCGCAACGCAACGGTGGCATAATACCCGCGTGATATTGCGCTGATCATTTATCAAATGAAACTATGCTAGTAGCCCTCTAGCGCGTTGAATGAACACCATGTTGGTTTCGTATCATAAATGAAAAATTGCTGAATCAATTCGTGATTGTCGAGATATACGTAAAATGTAAAACAATAGTAATTTAGACCTTTTCAATTGATTTTTGGACAAATATAGAAATTCTGGTAGTTTGAAAGTAACAAATCGAGTATTGAGAAAATGAAGCAGTTTTATTAATATCGGGAAAGATAACATAATCGGAAATGGGTTCAGAATCATCGTCTCCAGCTGTATGTGCATTTATTATAATACACATTATATTTGTTTCAATTTATTCACATATTAATCCAACTCTTAATATCGTTAAGAAAAACTTAAACGTCAGTATTTTTTGTCACCAAGCTGGGAATATTAGCTCTTTCCTTTCACCCGGTTTGTTTAATTGTTTGTCATTGCGTGGAGTATCGCGACGGAGAAGCTGTGCAATTTCCCTGAAAGGTTCAGACTTCGCGTGAAGTTGAATCTTCTCGTGGCCGATTATTTGCGTTGCTATTAGCACCCGAGATTGACGTTTGCGTCTTCAAGGACCTCCGGACGGTGATAAAACGTGACGGAGATGCTACGCTTCTTGCACTGTTATCAAGTAATTAAATCGAGTGGTTGGATGTTGGGTAGCATAATGCGATGAGAACGAGATTGATGCAGCGATAATGGTGACGAAGAAAGTTGATAAAGATTGAAATTCTTTTAAACATAGTACGAAGTTTCAAACAACAATAAAAACACGGAAAATAGTAGCATCGTTTCCAAAATAAACAGTTCCTCGTTTAAAAGCATTTTTTGCTGTATTATAAAATGGGCAAAACTAAAATATTTTACATTTTCGCCGTGCTGAATCGTCTACAGAACAGTGCTTTCACGTTTCTCTAAAAAGATACTCAGACTCGTGTATACTTTGAGTAGATTCTTTATTCCGTTACAGAAATGAGAATTTTATGTATATATTCCATATATTTATTTTTTATTAGGTTTTCAAAGATCAAATCATTACATCAGATGCTTTAAAATAATTTAAAAGTGCAGATTCTGTGAATTACACGTATTATTGTAATTTCCATGATTTTTAAAACACAACACTACCACAATCTATCAAATTCTCATTCTGGTTTCTCTAAGTTTTTCTTTTTTTATATATGTATATATTTCTTTTAATTACATTTTCAAAGATCAAATCATTGTATCAGGTGCATAAAAATAATTTATATATCCTGTGCATTATACACATTAATGTCCATGATTTTGAAAGCAT
Source organism: Ceratina japonica (assembly GCA_019453355.1). Taxonomy (NCBI): domain Eukaryota; kingdom Metazoa; phylum Arthropoda; class Insecta; order Hymenoptera; family Apidae; genus Ceratina; species Ceratina japonica. The sequence goes on along the minus strand of SMSR01013530.1, from coordinate 69,627 downwards.
AACACGATTGCAGTCTATCAAATTTGAATTCTTAATTTTTATACTGAATTACACTGAATTTTTTTTATTCTTACTACTGAAATTGCAAGTTAAACCTTCCATTTGCTCTTAAAAACTCTAAATCCGAACCTAAGTATGTATACGAACAGGTGCACTTACGACTGCGGCCATTTAGCCTTTGAAACATAAGTACGTACGTTTATACGAAATCCTCGCTTTTCGAATACGCCGCTCATACTTTATACATACCATCAAAATCCCTCACCCTTTTACTGTGAAAAGCTACTTGTAACAAACAGTTTTTTTCTACACTGCTTAGAGTAATATGTAATGCACAAAAATATCTACCTATATTTTTTAATCATCGCAAGAGCATTTAAAAATAGCATCGCTCTGTATAAATAAACAATTATAATATAAAATATGTCATAGAAGTATAGTCAAGATATAATCAAGAGGTATAACGGAGAGATTATTCTTGTTAAGCTTTATCGCTCGAGATAGATATTTTTAATACATAAAAAATATTTATGGCACATACCATTAGTCTATGTATACATAATTCCTTTATTTATAGCTATATATAAATTATGCAAAATATAACATCCACGGTGCTCGCTTATTAATTAATATTTCGTGCATAAACATTCCTGGTATAATTTAATAATTACAATATGCATTTAGCTTTCGATATTGTAAATAGTTTAATAGATTGATAATCTCTGCACTTGTTATAAATTAAATCAGCAGTTTAGTAATTACACTGAAGCAAATTATGTTTTCAATAAGCCAATACACGATAAAAAAAATCAATTGTTTTACGATTATTGACTAATACAAGATAAAATAAGATTATGAAGAATGTCTTCCATAGATTCTATATAAGAGTCACCGTAAAGTATGTACGATACGTACAGATTATATTTCTGTGGATGAGAAAACTGGGTCTTTTTACGTTTCATCTTGTAACACGAGAAACAAGAACGCTAATAATTCCGTTGGTAGTGGAACTCTCCGATTCCGTTCGCTAATATTAAAAGTTTCCGGCCGCGCAAGGATTCCCGTTGCACGCATCGCGCCAGGTGGAATACACCGCCGAGCCGCGCCGTTCACGAAATACGTGCCTCGAACTCATTGTAGGATTGCACTCGCTAGGGATAGGAATAGCGGAAGAGAGGCGTGGTTCTCGAAAGCGTATTGATATTTATCTGAGCACACTGGCTTCCTTCCAGTTCCTAATAGTACTCAATATTTTTGTTTATGGATTTTCTGTTCTTCAGAACATTATCTATTCCTTCTAATTGCATGGCGAACCTTTATTATCTGCCTTCTACAAACAAACTACTTGTGATAGAAACTAAGATTTATCTTACATTTATGAAAAACAAATATTACGTCTGACAATCATATTTAGAACAATCAATGATGCTATACAGTAATCACAAATTACCTTCATAATTTTACACCAAGAAAGTTGATGTCAATCTAACAATAGTGTTGAAAAATATTATAAATGTGTTGGTTCCTTGGATGATAAGGAATTCAGTTCATGACATCATAAAATTTCTATTCGATATTAATATATTTATTCAAATACAGTTTACTGTATATTGTTTCGAATTTCTGATAAATTCATGAAAATTCGTCTAGGATCGTATTGTTATATTATACGCTTTATAAAATGAGACATCGTAACAAAATATTATACTCATTTTCATGTGATGAGTATTTTGACTTCAACATTAACATTCGGCTTTGAGCATGAAGATTTGCTTTGCTGTTGAATGTTTGATATCGGACGTCATTCAGTATTTCAATAGTTTCCAAAGAATTTTCCTTGAATAACGAAATGTATATTCGAACGTTTGGAATAAAAGTTCTCTGAAGGCTACGTTTTCGCTGTTTGTCTACAGAAGATCTGAAAAGAAGAAAGGGAACCTGGAATGATGTCAGTGATAAAAAATAATCATTGAGTTCGTATACTTTATCAAGCATACATTTCCTATATGAATTCTTTGATAGATAACTTCATAGAACGTGGTGGTTTGAATGCATATGAAGACCATCGAACCGTGCGGTTTGTTCAACTATTCCTTTTGCTAACGGTGATTTCGTTATCGACGCGAATGGCGTCGGGGTGCACGGCGGCGCGACGGAGGATTGTCAAGCATCGGTACGATGAAAGCCGTCTCTTTCACGGTAGCCACGCGACAATGCGACTAAAGCTAGTAAAGGGCTTACCGCGGAACAAAGTAAAACGTCCCACTCATGCATTATTTATCTCGTCTGCTACTTAACGTCAGATCCACTAAACATTCTCTCGAAGACGTGAATCGATTCTCGGAAAGGAAGAGGATGCTAGGTGTTCTTGTTAGAGTCGCGTTTAAATACGAAGAGGCAGAGAACTCGCGCCGGAAGGAATCACGGCTCCTTTTCGTAGACCTCACAGTCAGTCCGACGTCTATTTCCATTACAATGAAATACCAGAACGTCTTTACTGAAATCTCAATGAAACATCACCCAAGCTCGTTCGTTAGTTTTATGAACGGTCATGCTGAAGGCACGACGTTTCTCTAGTGTTAGATAAGAAACATTATTATGTAATGAGATGATGTTTATTTCTGTATTAGCAAAAATTTGAAAAACTGTTTAAATACTTACGATGAAGTTTGGGCAGAGGAGTGGCATAAGTTATAGCAACAGTTAGGTAAAGACAAAAACATTATTATGAAAAATTATGGGGTCGAAAAGTGAGTTTAGTGAGAGAAAATGGGTTCTTCCATTATTCAGTGAGATTATGCTGATACTTAATAAAATAAGGGTTACGAAATGAAGCAGAAATCGTAGTTACCATGCTTTGGAGTTAAAGCAATTTTATACCAAAGATTGTTCTCATTCCTTTAATCTTCTCAGACACCTGGAGGAGATATGTGTAAATAAAAATAATTTACTTATCATATTCGCGAGCTGAATAAAGTATCCAAAAATCATTGGAATCATAGAAGCTGACTTTTATCTGCACATTTATCATAGCTTTTAACACATAAATGTTTCTTTTTATGTACCTAATTCCCACTTTGATGTACACATGTTCGTCTCGTGCTCGTCGACTTCATCCCCTGCAATTCTGCATTATCGTAAACGAAACAATAGAGGCGTGAGTCGAACGCGGAACTTTTCTCATACGTTGCTGCTTCAAGTTGATCGATGGACGGTGCGGAAACGAGGTGAACGAGAGTGGTTCCGAGACAGGTGAGGGGACGGAGAAAGGAAGGATCACGTTGCGTTGGATTCCTGCCAAGTGGTTTATCGGTGATCCTTTTATTTGGAGGATTAAGCGAGGCCGTTTGCCGAGGATGTTCGATTTCTTCCGGTAGATTGAAATAGTCGTTGATTAACGGTATTTAAAGGCATATTGCTTAGCTTCGATTTTATTTGACCAAGACATTAATTTCGGAGGTTTCACTGTATAAACGTGATCAGGATCTTCTACTAAATCAGTTTTACGTTCTTCACATATATGCAATTTTTGATAACTATTATATATTTCAATTAATTTGTTTTTTGTACAATTGGTCTAAAAACAGGAATAAGAGAATAACCATAATTGCTATATTATCATTGTTAATGCGCGCCTATTGAGGCATCTATCGTTTCCGCGCATTGAACTAACATAATTTCGCTTCTGTTAAATGCGTTGCTCGCGATATTGCTTCAGGGACAAAGCAAGCCAAGCTTACCGAGTGCACTTGCAATTAATTACGCTCAAAGCAAAGAACGCGTAAAGGGAACATTATCGGAAACGGATGTAATGGAGTTAAAGATACATATACGCCGGTATATCTGTGCGCATAAACTTTTCAATACCGCGTCAAAGGAATCGTTTCGCTCGTAATTTAGCAATAACCGTCTTATAATTAACGAACTCGCAGTTCCAATCCTGTATCAGAACTATCGTCGTTTCGCGAAGTCGTGATCCGTATGCGACATTAAAAGCAACTAAACTAATTCTAAGTGCTGTTATATGTATATGCGCTTATCCATAAATTATCGATCATTATCATTTCCAAATGCTTTAGAAACTATAATTGTATTTCCGTTTCCGATGCAAATAAGTTATACATTTACTTATTTCGTTTTGATTTCGTTCATTCTTGTGCATTACTTAAAAGAAATTATGGTATCACGATCGTGTCGTGAATTTTTCCAGTTTGGAAGGTGATTACTTAGTAACATAATTTTTCTTTTGAATTAAAGCTTTAAACATTTACTTTAAGGTTGTATGAGCCAAAATGTCAAAACTTTGAGACATGTAATAAAAAACTGTCCATGTCCAATATTTGAAGCAATGAACTTTTAGAAAAAATTATAATTACAGAAGAGTAAAGTTTATAAAACATTGATCGACCTGTTTTTCTCAGTTATAAGGAATTTTTAACGCACAATTTTTAACTTTCTAACATATAGTTTTGGCATTTTTTGATTGGTTCGTGACTTGCAACTGTCTACATCGTCTACATGCCTTATAATTCCTCCTTTTGCATACTTTTCATTGTATATCTTAAATATTATCCTCGAAATTGACATTAATTCAACTTTGAAATATTCTTAAATCATATATTAAGAATTATACCACATTATAAAATTCTGTCACTGTTACGTCTATATTTTTTTATAAACGAGATAAAAGTATGTATTCTGTCATTCGACATAAGAATTCAAGACGTAATAATTTTTTAATAGACTCGCAATATTTTCTGAATTATGTGAAAACTTCAATGCTTTGTCATTGTTTTTATATAAGGGTTCATACAACTTTAATGGCATGTTTGGAATTAGAGAATTATTAATATTTTACAACGTGCACAGACTTCAGTACATACTTCATATACATTATACATAATATCATCCATAAAACATCGTACAACACATTATACCACACATCATAAAGTAAAATCTTATAAATTAGCATAATGATTATTCTACTATTGTTATTAATCGTTTAAGTCGTATAAATAATGGAATAAAAAGATTTTATTAAATCGAGTTGAACGCAGTCGAATACATTTTTGACTCCAGTATATTGCGTTATAAGAAATCTATAAACGCAGAGAAATTATCGATTGAGAAACTTTTATTAAATCGAATTGAACACAGTTCAATACACCTCGTCTCTAATATATTACCCTATAAGGAATCTATAAAGACAGGGGAATGATCAAAGTTCGTCAAACATTAATCCATTAAATTAAAAGGTGCACTCGTAGTAGTAGCGGCGGATCGCGAAATGAAAATGTACAAATTACCGTATCTCGATAGTTATCGTACATATGTATGCTGCGCTCGCGTGATAGCGTACGCTTTCCCACTCGACGAAAATTACACGCTATTCTACAGAAACGCACGGCACCTCACGGTAACACGAACAACGTGTACGATTAAAAAATGGTGTTTGTGCGAGGAATTTAGTGCCACGGTCGAACGGGCAAGCTTATAATGAATCCTAGCGCCTTATCAATTTTAAACGACTGGGGAATAATGAAAATTTCGCTTTTATACCTATCGATCATTCGGTAGTTTCACTGTATTACGCGTATTCAAATTTCCAAATGGCTATTGAAACTTATCGGCAAGCTGACTCGGTACGGATTTATTGAATTTACGAAAACTGTTCAATGACTTGTGGTTGAGAATCGCCTTGGCGCTAAAGGACCACGGTTCGCGTTTCATTTTCAGAATGAATTAACTCGCGAGCGTCACTTAGTTCTCTAATTAGCGACTGCACTTTACGCGCCGTCGAGCAAACAGTCGCGGAGTAACGGACACACTTTAAACACCAAGTCCGTCGCCGCTTCGTTCCACCTCGTCCTACCGCCACGATCTCCACGACCGTGTTTGGTGCCTGAAAATTTGCTTCTTTGTACGACGAAACGCGGACTACAGAAATCGTGCGCTGCGCTGGCTCGGAAACACGTTCTGTGTCCACGTCTTTTCCCAAATTATTTTCCTCCGCTGTGAGTTCATCTCTGCTCGCCGTTGCGTACATACAATTTTCAGCTTCGCTTTGCTGTCTGGCAGAACCAGTTGACAGATGTATGATACGTCGGTTGATGGCACCTTCGTTAAGAATTACTATAGTGTTTGTCTCAATTGTCAAAAACTTACGGTCTTTTATATATTAACAAATATATTACTATTGTTATGTGGTTCAGTTTGGAGTAGTGAAGTTTAGCCACCTCCTGCGTTTCTGTGCGTTCCCTAGGAGGCCAGAATTCAGAAGGAATAAGAAATCTATGTCTTGTTCCTTCAATGCTCAATCTGTTTTCGACACGTATCGATGCTGTCAGATCTCGACATAATTTTAACGTGTCAAAATGAAAATGAGGCTATTATACTGACACACGAACACTTGTAACATCCATTTAACATCATTTTAAGGCCGAAAGTATAGATACGTGTCGAAGCCAAAGTGAGCATTGAAGAAACAAGACATAGATTTCTTATTCCTTCCGAATTCTGGCCCCATAGCGAACGCACACAAACGCAGGAGGTGGCTAAATTTCACTGTTCAAGCCGTACATATGCGAGATCGTCCGCGATTCAACACAGACAAATTCGCTTCACTTGCTCCTCGACGACGCTATTTTGTTACAACCTCTGACTATAAACAATGCGCGCTGCCAACGAAGTGACATGACCAGTGATGTAAAAAATGGAGCACTTGCTCTAACTGTTTCCACAACACAACTGTTTCGCGGGGTCGTAAGTCGACCGATATTATAGCGAAAAAAGTACATATAGGCCAAAGTGAATTTGACCTATTTTCTATTATTTCAGGTGTAATCATAGGTCAGTGAGTAAAAATTTTGAAATGAGTAGAAATTGGAACATCTACTACAATACGTATATCTCGCATAATGCTTATGAGAATTTCGGCATTATCACTGCGGTTTACGTAGCGAGGACCACTAAATAAATATGCACCTTATATTTCTAGTTGTAATGTAATAAATTATCCAAAAAGACTTAAGTGTAACTTTAAACTAATTACAAGTACTTTAATATATGAAAAATGAAATATTCACACAATATGATTATCATAACGTCCATACGGCTTATCACTCATGGAACTGCACGCTATAGGACAGGACATGCAAAACCGCCATCTGGAAAGTCTTACTTTATATTTAAATATTTAACAATGCTAATGTAAATTAAAAATACTTAAACACGTGGTGTGCGAAATAAACGATCGTCTACCTTTGGATCAAGTGAAATATATGACGCGACGGTCGATCAAGAGTTTCCAATTTCTGCTTGCTCTAATTCTCGTCAAGCGACGATTGCAATGTCAAGCGGCCTTGGATCTTTCCTACTTTTTGCATTTCCGAGATGCTTTCATCGGAATTGAATTCTTAATTACGATCGGATATGAATGAAAATTTTAATGTTGCCGCGTTGTAGAATTTCTTTGTTACAACGCGCCAGTCGTTGTAACTCGGGAAACCGTGAACGAAATTAAGCGCATGTCGCGTATTCAGTCACAATAAATATTTCATTTCAACGGTGCCGTTGCTTTGATGAATTCTATTATCTGAAATGTATAACCCGGCTGATATTGATCGTGATTAAATCATTTTGAAACGAGATTTCGCGTTTCAGGGAGCACACTGTCTAGAAAGACTAATTGAAACTTCTGGTACGTGATATCACGCGGAGTGTTCGATGAATCGAGCGGGAATTAATTCATTCTAACCGCATAAACGCGATTGTTCCAGTCTCGCGAAGCTTCAATCGATTATGGATAGTCGTTAGCGCANGTTGCGTACATACAATTTTCAGCTTCGCTTTGCTGTCTGGCAGAACCAGTTGACAGATGTATGATACGTCGGTTGATGGCACCTTCGTTAAGAATTACTATAGTGTTTGTCTCAATTGTCAAAAACTTACGGTCTTTTATGTATTAACAAATATATTACTATTGTTATGTGGTACAGTTTGGAGTAGTGAAGTTTAGCCACCTCCTGCGTTTCTGTGCGTTCCCTAGGAGGCCAGAATTCAGAAGGAATAAGAAATCTATGTCTTGTTCCTTCAATGCTCAATCTGTTTTCGACACGTATCGATGCTGTCAGATCTCGACATAATTTTAACGTGTCAAAATGAAAATGAGGCTATTATACTGACACACGAACACTTGTAACATCCATTTAACATCATTTTAAGGCCGAAAGTATAGATACGTGTCGAAGCCAAAGTGAGCATTGAAGAAACAAGACATAGATTTCTTATTCCTTCCGAATTCTGGCCCCATAGCGAACGCACACAAACGCAGGAGGTGGCTAAATTTCACTGTTCAAGCCGTACATATGCGAGATCGTCCGCGATTCAACACAGACAAATTCGCTTCACTTGCTCCTCGACGACGCTATTTTGTTACAACCTCTGACTATAAACAATGCGCGCTGCCAACGAAGTGACATGACCAGTGATGTAAAAAATGGAGCACTTGCTCTAACTGTTTCCACAACACAACTGTTTCGCGGGGTCGTAAGTCGACCGATATTATAGCGAAAAAAGTACATATAGGCCAAAGTGAATTTGACCTATTTTCTATTATTTCAGGTGTAATCATAGGTCAGTGAGTAAAAATTTTGAAATGAGTAGAAATTGGAACATCTACTACAATACGTATATCTCGCATAATGCTTATGAGAATTTCGGCATTATCACTGCGGTTTACGTAGCGAGGACCACTAAATAAATATGCACCTTATATTTCTAGTTGTAATGTAATAAATTATCCAAAAAGACTTAAGTGTAACTTTAAACTAATTACAAGTACTTTAATATATGAAAAATGAAATATTCACACAATATGATTATCATAACGTCCATACGGCTTATCACTCGTGGAACTGCACGCTATAGGACAGGACATGCAAAACCGCCATCTGGAAAGTCTTACTTTATATTTAAATATTTAACAATGCTAATGTAAATTAAAAATACTTAAACACGTGGTGTGCGAAATAAACGATCGTCTACCTTTGGATCAAGTGAAATATATGACGCGACGGTCGATCAAGAGTTTCCAATTTCTGCTTGCTCTAATTCTCGTCAAGCGACGATTGCAATGTCAAGCGGCCTTGGATCTTTCCTACTTTTTGCATTTCCGAGATGCTTTCATCGGAATTGAATTCTTAATTACGATCGGATATGAATGAAAATTTTAATGTTGCTGCGTTGTAGAATTTCTTTGTTACAACGCGCCAGTCGTTGTAACTCGGGAAACCGTGAACGAAATTAAGCGCATGTCGCGTATTCAGTCACAATAAATATTTCATTTCAACGGTGCCGTTGCTTTGATGAATTCTATTATCTGAAATGTATAACCCGGCTGATATTGATCGTGATTAAATCATTTTGAAACGAGATTTCGCGTTTCAGGGAGCACACTGTCTAGAAAGACTAATTGAAACTTCTGGTACGTGATATCACGCGGAGTGTTCGATGAATCGAGCGGGAATTAATTCATTCTAACCGCATAAACGCGATTGTTCCAGTCTCGCGAAGCTTCAATCGATTATGGATAGTCGTTAGCGCACCATGAGAATGCGAGGAATATTAAAACTCGTGTATGTACGACTTCCTAAGTATAAAAAGATGGAAATTTATGAACTTTTGATTAAACTCTTGAGAGTAAAAATTTTCTTATGTTAAATTAATTTTTTCATTGTCGCAATGATGTAATTGTATAACGATTGATTTGGTGATAATAATACTTTCGATAGAGCATCTTAGATTTATAGTGATTCCGATTAATATTTGGACACATTTCAAAACGGATCATTATGTTCACCTTGAATATTCTCGTTATTTGTAGTAATATAAAATATGTTGTTTAAAAAATTTGCACTGTACTGGTTTAGACATAAAGGAGATATTTAAGTCATACATATTTTAAAGTGAAATTCCTTCTTTGGAATTTTTTAAATGATTGATGCTCACTGAAGTCTTCTCAATATTATTTATCACATCGCAACAAAAAAATAGTTTTCTATTTAAAAATATGAAGAAGACCTTCAAATCAAAAGAATCTTCTGGAAATCTTATGTCTTCACCCACACAAAGAATGTTTGTACCACAATATGCCCTCTTCTATACAGTGAAAATCTTGTATACAACATTTTTCCATATTACTACAAATAATATTCAACGTGTATATATTTAGTGCCCCACCCTANTTTGGAATTTCTTAAATGATTGATGCTCACTGAAGTCTTCTCAATATTATCTATCACATCGCAACAAAAAAACAGTTTTCTATTTAAAAATATGAAGAAGACCTTCAAATCAAAAGAATCTTCTGGAAATCTTATGTCTTCACCCACACAAAGAATGTTTGTACCACAATATGCCCTCTTCTATACAGTGAAAATCTTGTATACAACATTTTTCCATATTACTACAAATAATATTCAACGTGTATATATTTAGTGCCCCACCCTAAATATATTATGTAGTAAACGATGCCTCCTGTCGTCCCAATGAAAATGTTGTTTGATCCAGTATTAAAAAAGTTGTTTCATTTTGAAACGTATCCGAGTATTAATGGGAGTGACTGTAGGTACATGAGCAACAGAAGGAATTCAAGTACCGGTTCAAATGGCCTTCGCGTGTAGCAAAAAATTGTGACGGTGCTTGCAGAATTTTTGTTACCAAGATTTACGCTTCTGTAAAAAGAATGAGCTCGTTCCGGGAACGTACGTTAAACGTGAAACGTGTTGAGCAAGAGAAGAAATAGAATGACTTCCGTCTGACATGAGCTATCTAAAAAATATAACTCTTCCGTACAATTTACGGGTATATAGTCCGTAAGCAAGTAAACGTTACCTCAAAAAAAAAAAGAATTCCGCATTTTAATCCTCCGCCTGCACACTAGGTCGTTTTCGACTCTGGCTGGTTTTCATGCTTACCATATTTTTGTTTGATCTTCATATCGCGTAAAGAAATGTATGTAGGTAGGAATAAAAACACGAAAACCTAGAAAAAACAAGTGTGAATTTAAACGACTTATTGTTAGACTTGTCAACGTCGTCAACTCCACCGTCAAAAATCACGAATGTGTCAGAGAAACAAAAACATACTTTTAATTAAATGAAAAATTTCGTTCGTGGGTTTATTTCATTTCTTACTATAGCGAGCATCAAAATTGCTTTTACGATCTATTGCTATCGTTATGAGTGGCACGGAAATAATAATGGGTCGTTAGAGCACCACAAAACAGGAGAAAAACAATATAGCTCTGCTCGTTTACTTAATCTGTGTATATAGTTTTAATAAAAATATACATGCAGAGTTTATTCGAACTTTAATAACAGAACAGCATATTAGAAATTTGTTACTTACAATTTCAATGATTTATGGATCACAATTAATTAATTGATTGTGTAAATATACGGAACTATTGAAAATTCCACACATAAATACTTCTTAACGTAACTGACGTGCAACTAAGAGTTCAATTACTGAAGTCTTAACAGGTCGAAAACTATTTATTGTTAACGAGGGTAGAAAACGTCTGGGCAATTCGATAACGATTGTTCAAAAAGTCCTTCAAACTCTGGAAACTGATATTATGCCGAACATGAACTCCTAATTTCTCTTTTCAAGTCGTCCAACCAAGACTATGTGGTAAGTGGAGTTCGGTGGGTCTCTTAACGATTTCCTTCCTTTTGCATACGCGTATGTATCTGGCAGTTATACTTCAGATTTGTTCCTCTAGTACGTAAATGTATGATTTTTAGTTCAATCAAACTGAATAAACCGCGAATAATTTGTTTATCGCTAAAAATTTCTAGTTTACGGATGAAATTTCGTCGAGAAAATTTTGTTCCCTTCGACTATCGTAGAACTATACTGTTCTTCGAAACTTTTACAAGCTACAGCGTGATTGGCTACGGAAAGAACAGAAAATTGCTGCGCCTCTCGCGAAAATTGCCGTTCTCGGTGAAAGGGGAAAAAAATTATTACACCGTCCGCGGGATACATATTTCACTTGGCGGGAAAGAACCGCGGGGCTTGTTTCGCATCAACGAAACAATTCATCTTGAAGCGATGGTGTCCGGTGTGCCGTGGAAAATGCGGCGACGTGTGGCCTCGGAATAATTTACAATTTCGACCGGCTTCCAGTCGAGGTGACACACAAAGGCGGAATAGCTTGTCTAATAACATCCGACACAATAACGCCGAGCTTTATTTTAAAATACGCGTAAACCTACGTTTCACGCGGCTTAAATGTCTAAAAGGGAAATTGAATTCGTTTCAAGACAACTGCGAATTATACAGTAATAGTAATATTATATCGTGTCGATTGTATGTACATTGGTCTCAAGGGATTCCAGAGCAGTTTTTTAAACTATTGTATATCTAAAAAATGTAGTACATGCACGTACACGTGGCGCCAAGTGACGATCACCAATCGAAGTACTTGATGGTGTAGAGATTTGGTCAGTGTATCATATTGGTCAACTTTGACATATTATAAAAGCATTAATCACCAAGTCATACTTGACTTTTTGCAGATAAGTTTTAAAAAAGTGAGAATATGTTTGAATATGCACACATTGGAAGGATAATATATGCCAGCATGAGAACAGACGTATATGTATAATAGTTCTCATCTCAGAATTAAGCATGCATACATATGTGATTAAATCTACATCAGGCGTTTCCATTCATTGTCCCTTGCTCTAAGTGCATGTGCCACATTTTTTAAGTATACTTTACAAAATTATTTCGGAATCCTTTGGGATCAGTGTACAGTTCAAGACAATGATACCTGGCCAATTCCGGTTTAGAATTATGTAAAAAAACAGTACCAATGCTAGATTGAGCATTGAAAAAACAAGATATAGACTTATCGCTTTTTGTAATCTTATCCCTTTAGGGGAAATTAACATAAACCGGAGGTAATATGGCCAGGACTCATTATCCCAAACTGTACATGTACGATGAAATGAATATTCTCTCTTGCTTTGTCGTATAAATATGTGAATTTACGATAAAAGATATGTTACTAGTAATTTTCAAACAATCTCATACATTGAACAATTTCTCGTTAATTGGTTCGTTATTTACATTTGAACCTTTGTGTATATCGTTTCTGGTATTACAACTTTTATTTTATATTGGTAGCGTACACGACCACGATTTAAAGCGTCCAATGCGATTATTGAATATTGACCAACACGCTCCGGTCGTTCCGTATCTCTCCTTAATTAATGAATTCATTCAATCGTTACATTTCTTTGTTAAAAGAATATAATTTGTCCAATCTACGATATTCCCTGTTCATGAACAATTTTTTAATTCCAACCGTTCACTACACCTGACGGATTTTATTGAAATATCCAAGTTATTGATGTGGCCGTGAAGTTATTGAAGCTTTTTGCCAATTAACAAGAATATTACGTTCTTTCGATGTAATTTGTACATTTCTCATTGTAAGTTTCTACGATGTGTGTCGCAGGAGAAGCGTCATGTATATACACATACGACTATGCATTAGTAAATGTGTAAATATATTTACAAGCAATGAAATGTAAGCTTTGAGTGATAAGTATGTAGAGTCCTTGAGCTTTAAATTTTTAATGTAATATCAATGTATATACTTGAAATGTAAAACCGAGGTAAAAACGTTAAAAATTTACCGACGAATGTTGTAAAAGTCACGTGACCGTACCCCTTCAAACACGCCCTGTAATCTAGAAAAGAGACTTTGTTCAGCTAAGTATTCGATCCAAAGAAGTGCCTAGTAACGCACGGAATTCGAAGCGACGGTACGGGATTACTAGCCACGCGAACCCTCGATTTCCGTGAAGGTGTGCAATCCCGCAAACCCGGAATCAATCGTAGAATCCATCGGAACCCAGTGACAGCGTTCGCGACTTCAAAGCAAATCACGTGACGCGGATCACGCATATTGCGAGGGGTCCCGAAGTGTCCCCCGTGGTTCCATCTATGTTGACAGCCGTCGTAAAAGGGGAAGAGATCGACAACGCGAAACAGAGAGGAATGGAAATAGAAAGAGGGTGGGAGAATCAATCTGGAAATGTTTGCAACGCGCAATTCCGTAACGCAGCGCACACTTTGAAGCGCGCAACGTGAAATACGCGTGAAAGTTTCACGGCTGACAGCATCGTAGGCCAACGTTGGCCCGAATGCTCAATTACGGTATTCTGCGAACGTGAACGCCAATTATTTAACTTCTCGAGTCATTTGAAATATTATACAAGTCTCTACTGTGTCTCATCGCAAGTTTTCCAATTCTGCAATGAGAGACTGATATCCGTTTAGCGACTTGATAAATGTGCTAGGAAACAAAGAGTGGGAATTAAAGTTGGAGAATTATTCACGGATGTGATAAAATACTGTGCTGTTCGCTGCAGTTCACACAATTTTACCATTTTACGAAAGGAAAGCGGTTGTTTATATGTTTGCAAAAAGCTCAAAAACGACTGAAGTATTTACAACGAATAAAGTGTATTTGTAAAGCAAACAAAGTTATTATAATTGCTGAGTCGAAAGAGAGAGAAAATACGTTTTCACCTTCTTGTCAATATTGCTTTAACGCGGTGAAATATCCAAGAGATTTTTGCTCCGAAATACGTAATTAACTCCTTAAAAACCAATTTGTGGATTTTCAAAAATTCGCACCATACTGGGTTGAAATATGTTTTTAAGTATTTCTCAATATTTATTCACAACATACACGTACCTACAAAATTTATTATAGGATTTACCCCTCATTATTTATTAAGAGGAAGAAAATTTCAGATGTACAGAAACCTCAAAATGTTTAAAGTTACTTAATTTTTTATCTTTAATATCATAATATTTCTATTTTACTGAATTTTATATAAAATACACAATAATTAGTGCAAGCGAAGCCGTGATGAGGGATGCTAATACTATACACGTATTACAAAATGCTATGTGTAAGTACATGCAGGACGTACTGTCAGAATTGTTCCTGCAATGGGAGAGCGACGTTTTTCGCGGACATGTATCGCTTTCGGGTGTGAAGTAGGTGTGGTTGGACGGGAAAATGAGGAATAAAAAGCGTCAGGAAGTTTCCCGGAAACGAGCCGTGCCAGGCGTCCATCTCATGGCAGAACAGAATAGAGGGTGGCAATAAAAAGCTCGGGCAATCCGTTTCAAACGGAAGCTCGTCGGTAAGGACCTCGAACTTTTGGATACCACATCGTGGCTGAGCATTGGCTTGATTGGCGGACGCCGTTGTAAATTAGAACGACCGGGATCACTGCACTTGCTTTTATTCTTGATTGCGGAATTCTTTCGCGTGTTTAATTGATGTGCATACAGGGAAATCGATATTTGCTCGCCAGCCACAGAGCTTTATTTTAGGTGTTTTAACACAGTTTTATCTTTTACATTTAGATTCACTCTAAATTCTATTACCTTGTTCGAACATTTATTAGAAGAATGTAGAAGTATAACTAAAAATATCGAATTTTAACGTGCTCTAAGTTCTTTTGGCGGCTAATTAGAAATTCGCATTGTTTGTTCGAACGAATCACAGTACCTGAGTGTGTGCTTATCTGATTAGATACGATTCCACTTCCAGTCGTCTAATCACGAACCACGTCCCACCCTAATTATCCGATCAAACGCGATAGCATGCAAATACCAATTGTTCTGCAACAAACGAGTATGAAAGTTTCATTGTCGAATGGTTGCTCCTAAATTCTCAAACTCGAGCATAATAATTGTAACTCAGATCAAGAGTTACTGACAAAGAGACTTATATTTTAAACTCATAGAACATTTAAAATTTTACAAGATATTTTAAAAAAACACCTGTGGAATAAAACAGTATATACAATTTTCATATCGCATAATAAATAAAAATCGCAAGTTTATCACTTAATAGCAAATAGCAATCAGTGAATGAAATTGAATTTAAAAAAATTGTCGCAATTAATTAATCTTTAGGATTGTCCTGTGTGTTTTCAATATCTGGTCTTATATGAGAAACAGTTACTATCATTTCCTCGTCTATATTTGTCAGCCTTTCACGTTTCTTCAATCATAAGAAAATTGAATGTGAAAAATGGATAAATCCCACGTGTCATGTATAAAAACAAGTCAGAGACTTGAGCACGTAATTCGACGTTTTCGAAGCACATCTTTTAAACCGATGCCTGAGAAATGTATTATTTTTTATAACAATCAACAATCTAGTAACGAAATATTTGTTGGAACAATTAGGAAGTATTTTGTCAAGTTACGTCTGCCTATTCGACCGATATGTGTACGCGCGGGCAGCCGGAATCGGGATCGTTAAAATTTCACCCTAAACCCGTTGAGGCTCTTCCCTGCGGACTTTTAATTCCAATTCCAGCGAGCCGTTTCGTTTGTTCCGGCCGTTGTTCCCGGGCGTATCAGATCGTTACGGCAACGACAAGTCACCGGCCCGTGAAACTAGATCCCGAAAGGGACCGGAACCTGTGCTCTGAAACGCCGCCGCGCGCCGCGCCGTGGTCCCGTTACCCTTGCCCGAAATCCTCCGAACGGCTATTGCATGGTCATAAGTGTTATCCCTGCTAACGCGGCGACGATTTACATGCCAGTCGAGAACTTTAGCAGTTCCGAACAACAGAAAGAGACAGTAAGATCTTCAGAAGCAAATAAGGAAATAGAGAAGAAGAGCAGAGACTATGGCAAAGAATACCATAACAATAATATACCAGTTGCACCTTTCATTAGATATCTAATCGTATAATGGTACATTACGTTTAATGTTATGGTAAAATAATTAAAATGAATCGCATTCAATTATTGTACAATATATTTATTGAGTACTACGAATCATTATTAGACTACGGATTTTATGCAGTTCTAAAGTATTTTATGTGGAGAACATATAACGAGTGCATGCAATGGATAAGAATATGTACATCATTATTTTTTAAAGCTAAAAGGAATCTTAATTTAGATTTCACTTCTTAAATTGATATCATGAAAGTTTTATTTTTCTTAAAAATTAGTTCAATGTTTTCAGAGAATTTTATATTCTAAGAAGAAGTCTATCTGATTAGATGCTTAATTCAGGAAAAAGTAATGCATATTTAATATCATATAAATGAAGATATCATCAAAAGTTAATTTCTGTCTATTGATAATTTTCCCACGAGGGAATGAACACTTCCATTTTTAAGTCGCACCGAGAAGGTGCGAATGTCCCCCGATTTATAATGTCCGGCGACCCAAAAACGTCAGGAAGCGGTGCGGTGGGACGCGACGCGCGCTCTTTCTGTGTTCGGATCACGCGCGGAAAATTAAGTCTGCAATATTAATTCGGCAAGTAGATAGCGACAGCCTCGCGACAACGCGTGCAATACTTTATCTCGTCACGAGAGCCTTGTTCTCGTTTTTCTCTATTTTTCGACCTCCACCGGGTTCTTTCTCCTCCAGCCCCACGGGCCTTTTCGATGACGACCGTCTCGTTCTCGAGGTAACGAATAAATTTTCGTAGCACGGCTGCAAAGTCCCATAGGATTTATGTGGCTCTTCTCTTGTCGTTTCCATCGCCGTTGCGAATAAATTATCGGGATCAAATTCTTTGCCGTCTCGTAGGCCTGCCTTCTCTCTTTAAAACTACCTCTGACTTTTCACGAGAAAATACTCTCTTTTACTGGGGCGTGAGCAGATTTGCGACAAAATACGCGGTACGCGATAAGCACTGTGCCGGCATGCCACGAGCACCACCGATCCGTTACAAAAAGTCGTTGTATTCTGAGATGAAAGACATATACCAAGAATAAAGCACATAAATGAAACATTAGAAGCGTTAATATCCATGGTCTTAGTATTACTTTGTACAGTAATTCCTGTTAATATTCTCACAAATTTCTGACTCGCTATATCACGTCATTCGATGCATAGAAACGGAATTAATTCATCCTAACCGCATAAACGCGATTGTTCTAATCCCGCAAAGTTTCAACCGACTATAGAAAGTTGTTAACAAAAGTGAGAGTGTGAGGAATCATGAAACTAATGTGTTGTGGATATCAATCGAAATCACTATATTCCAATTGTTATGTAAATACTACATACATTTATTATTAGGGATTGAATGTATATATTTTTTAATGAAATCCTGTGTGTAAATAAAACTACATTTTTTATCCTATCACCAATATTTATCGTGAATATTAATTGAAATCACTGTGTTCCAATTATTAAATGCTACATGCATTTCTTATTGGGGATTTAATATACGTATTTTTTAATGAAAACCTGTGTGCGAATAAAACTAAATTTTTTATCCTATCACCAATATTTGTCGTGAATATTAATCGAAATCACTATGTTCCAATTATTAAATGCTACCATTTATTATTAGGGATTGAGCATATATACTTTTTAATGAAAATCTGTGTGTTAACATAAAAATGCAATTTGTTTTATTAATAAGATGAATTCTTTAGTTGACACATGAAGTAGTAATTATATGGTAATAATATAATAAATAATGTTAAAATCGCGTGATGTAACTCTTTTATTTATACAATAACTGCAGCTTGACTTATACTGGTTGCTAGCAGGATCAGTAGCTTACGTCAGTTTCCACGCTGGATTGGCAGCCCGCAATTTTTGCGGTCAGGACTTACGACTCCTTTACTATGCGTCCCTTATTGCAGCTTAACCAGTGACACGTTGNTACAATAACTGCAGCTTGACTTATACTGGTTGCTAGCAGGATCAGTAGCTTACGTCAGTTTCCACGCTGGATTGGCAGCCCGCAATTTTTGCGGTCAGGACTTACGACTCCTTTACTATGCGTCCCTTATTACAGCTTACCCAGTGACACGTTCCCCGACGAAATATTACTCGATACGGTTCGCTGGCTCATTTTGTTCGCTCGTCAAGTACACGCACGTCGGCGACGATATTGAAACTCCGTGCAATCTTCGTATCACCTCCTCATGGCTCTTCTTTCCTCTAGACTTGCGTCTTTTTTTCTGCTAGCGAGAAAAAGGTTTTCCATATTTGTTGACGAGATGAACTTCTAAAATATACAGGTCTGGTATACACAGTTGCAGTATATTCGAAATATGCTTGATTAATCTTAAAATTTAATATATTAAGGTGTCCCATAAGTTTCTTTCTTTTTTTTTTTATGCGAAATCAATAGGCGATATTTGTTGTTTAAGGTTGATTTACTGTGTTATATGTATATGAACCGTTTTGCTCTGTTAGCTTGTTCCATCTCTCAGGAAGCCTCATTATGCCCTCTTTCCAAAATTGTTGAGACTTACTTGCAAAATATTCATCGAGGTTCGTTTTTATTTCGCTATCGGATTTGTAACATTTATCACGGAGAGAATTTTTTAACGAGAGGAACAAGTAATAATCGGATGGGGCAAGGTCTGGGGAGTACCACTCCCATAAACGGAGGAAATCTCGTCTGCAGTGTCCTTCGTACTACTACCTTTTTTAAAACAATTAAGCATAACGTGCCGCTTCTTTTGGCTATTCATATTCAACGGCGTAGAAAAAGATTTTAAATAAGACTTTGTCATCAACGGAACGTACTTCGAAAGAGCTGTGAGACGACGGAAATCGATGCCATAAACTAAACGGACAATAGATAAGCCTGCATGTTTACAAACCTAGCCGGCTCGAGGTCATACATAGCGTGGCGCGGAAAAAACTTATGAGACACCCTAATAAGAACACAGTGCTTCGTATTGAGTTCTCAATAAGAGCTTCGTAACAAAAGCTATTTTATTGAAGAAATATTGTATGCAAGAATCAGATTAAAATAAATATATAACGAAATATAAAGTAAATTGCTACACCAATATAGAAAATCATGGAAATCAAAATGTATAATATTTTGCTATTTCTTGTCATTAGAATGTAATAAACATTGTTTTAAGGTACATGTAAACATTCTCTAAAAAATATCAAGTTGGAGGACTATCAACTAAGCAAACGAGGCCATTTGATTCGTCCATGGAAATCACAGGATGACAATTCCCACGGTCGAATACGAGTCATTAATTATTCCCATCGATAATCGATATGGGCGTGTAATTACTAAGTGCGGTTTCAAGATCGACAGTTGCTGCGATTCAGTCGCCTTTATTGCGTGCCGAACACTGTCGACGATACGACAATATTGAATCACGCGTTAAATAGTCATTAAATTTTGTTTAAATATTGTAAACTCGTGTATACTGTAATACGTTACTCGTAAATTAATACATTATTGAATTTTCAAATCAATCATAGATTGAATGGATGAAATCAAATAAATACAATTTACGACATCTAGATTTAAAACTTTAAAAATATTTTAGGGGCAATATGGATACTACTATAATTTACAGAATTAACTAAAGAACGATCATGTTCCTTTCATAACTGGATTTGTTATACACAACCAAGGAATTAGGTCTGTAAAAACAAATTACTTGGAAGAACTCCTAAAACAAACAACGTAGCTTTTACATGTAACGATTGTAAGTTCAAAAGCGCGAATTATGCGATCACCTCCATGATAGTCGAGAGAAATCTGTAACACTGTAAACGCCTGTGAATGCGAAGGATATGGTGGTTTCAAAGATAAAAGGAGCCTTTAGTGGAACCTCTCCATTATCATGCAAATCATACGGACGTATGTGCAGTGAATACGTAAGGGCCGATAATCCAGGTTGGCTATGAAGAATCCGGTATTCTGTGTTCATCTTGGACTGAAAACCGCGGCTTTTAATTAAAGCATTTAATTACGTAACAGAACGCAGGCGTTCGAGCGTCGGTCAACCGACGTCGACCGAATTAAACAACGAAAAAGCGTAGCTTCGAAAGCCAGTTTCTGATTAAATGGTTGCCTGCCTAGGCTGGAAAGAAATTTCAGGTGTTTACCTGACGAGAGTCGATATCATTGTTTCATTGAAATAATGGTCGCCACTGCCTTTCATTTACAAATCGAGAAATGTTGCAGAAATTCATTAACGCTGCGTAACGATAAGGCCATTGTTTCATTAACGCTAGCATTTATGGAAATCCTTCATCCAATTTTTTTTACTTTATTCACTTTATTTACTTAATTAAGTAACTGTTTTATTAGATATGATTATCTTGCAAGAAGTAATTCTTAGAACAGACAGAAGCACAATTAGTATTACAAATGTTTGTGAGTTTTAGTTAAAGTGATATGTTTCCTTCGTCAACGTTTCTCAAAACTGTCTGTTCTTGGTTGCGAATGTAAATTGTGTGAAACATAATACAGGTTCAAAGTTTTGACGTTTGGATTGAAATGTGACTAACTCTTCAAAAATGCATTACGCGACCGTCTTTATTTCCAAACGTCATACTCGGAGAAATAATAAGATAAGTAAATTACGAGTTACAGAAAGCTAGCTTTATTTATACACGAAATACCGAGACGTGAAGTTTCCTTGTAGTACATCATTCCTAACTTCGTATGAAGTATTCCTTAATCGCGAGTGTGCACCAAACGCATTTGAGTCACGACCAATTATTTTGCTTTGTGTACTTTCGTTCATGCACACGTCCTTTAAATCAATACATAAATGTACATACGTTCGTGTGATTTACCGTTAGTAGCTTAAAGCATGCTTAGTTCATTGCCCTATTAATCGTTTTTTATCCCTATTGCACACATTTTCCATAATGATTTACATTGAATCGGAGAAAATGTTTTATCATTAAAGCAGTTCATTTGGAGGTTGCATGAACTCTTGAAAATTTAATTGCATTAATGAAACATTGTACAAAATTTTGCAAGGACATTAAAATAGTTATTACGTCTTTTTTATATCGAATGTCAGAATTATGTAATTTTGTATAATTCTTAATACATGATTTAAGAATACTTTCAAGTTGAAATAATGTCAATTTCAAGGATATTATTTAAGATAAAATGTATGCAGAGGTAAGAATTATAGGACACGTAGGCAATGTAGATGCAAGTAACGTACAGTCCAATACAAAAATGTCAAGACTATGATTTAGAATATTAGAAATTATATGTTGAAAATTCTTTATGAACGAGGAAAACAGGTCGAACATTTTTAAGAACCTTAATCCTCTGCAATTATAATTTTGTTCTAGAAGTTAATTGTACCAAATATTGGGCACAGCTTTTTATATTTCTTAAATTTTTGACTGAGATCTTACGGCTCATAGAATCCTTAACTATCACTGCGCATATACATACGCAATAAACATGAAACAATGTTTATTCTGGAATCATAGAATTGTCTTTTTCTACTGAAAGAAGTTAGCCATGCACTATACGTAGAGTTATGTTTGTCGATACAAATATTCGGGTGGGTGTTTTGAATTCACGATGAAAACTCTCGGCGTTGCTTTTACAATTCAAAACTTCGCGTCCCGAATGTATTCGGACCACTCGGAAGTCCAGAATCGTTCATCATTCGAAAACGACAGCCCCTTTATCAGTGTAATACGGAATTTCGCTGGCTTGAATAGCGACCAATTGCGCCGTTTTACAAATTAAGCGCTCGAAACAGCAGCGGCGACCTATTGGCCTAGCCTCGCCGAAAAGGGTCAGCAGCAGGAAGGATGCGGTAATATCGCAGCTGCTGCCTCCCCCTCCGGCCGCCGTCGACCCTCGCCCCCTGCAGGTTAATGCGATTTAAACGCGGCTATAATCAGCGAGATTCGCACAATTAACACGCGCGCGCGTGCGCCCGTACACGAGCCGGCGCGCGACGGCGTCTGAAATTCAGATAACCCGCGACCGAAATTGTCACAATACGTAATTAAAGTTGTCTCGCGCTTTTTTTTCTTTTCCTTTATTCCCCTCATTTCTCCGCTAATTATAAAGTCAGGGAGAATACTGATTTTTTTAACAAATGTACTGAATAATTTGAGGGGACAGGGAAAATTCAATTAAAAAATGAATAGATAATACTGTGAATAGAGGCCTGCTGAAAAATAATATAAATTAATTTTTGGTGAATGGATTAATTCCAAATGAAAAAAAGGACAGATTTATATTTGTTTTTCTATTCTCTCCCCTTTTTTTAACTTCCCTGATATAAACAATTTTTGGATATACTGTTCCAGTTCAGGAATTTTAAACAAATTTTCCTTCTACAAACGTTGACAAAGATTAGGTTCAATTGCAATTAACTAATACATGTCTGTTTAATAACGATTGGTTTTATACTATGTAAAGGTATCCCGATATCTCCGTATTTCATGCTCTTACATTTACAACACAACAAAAATATTACATACGTTATGTAACAGATACATACTATATGTATACAAAGCTAAGGTAGATCGCCATCACGTTTCACACAGAAAAAACTTGTTCAGAGCCAGGTTCGCAACAATATATTAAAAAATTATTAAAATCGAATTTTCGCCGCATACCTTTGTAAAAGAAATCTAATACATCGATGTGGATTAATAATTACATGTAAATGATTATTATGATTATATTGATGTCGCAAAGTGCATTCACAGCTTATGCATTGGGACATTAATATCATCAAGCGGTGAAAGCAACTTCATTAGTCAGCGCGTACCTTGCTTAGAGGTGAATCCTGCAGCAATTTACAGGGCAGGTCATAATGCTATCTATTTGCCCATTTATCTATACGCTCATGTCACTGTGTACATCTGTCTATGTGTGGACACAGAGGCGACCGCGTAAGTGGCCGATGTCTGTTGCTTTCGAGACACCTGGTCACCGATGAACTCGCAAATACGGTGCTGTGTCAGAGGTCTGAGTCAATAATTATCTGTCACGCTGGAATGATGTTGATCATTCTCTGGTATTATCGCGGCCTCGACGCGCAGCGACGCTCGACTCCACGCTGAAACTGTTCCATCGAGAATGATGAACGTCGCGACTGAGAGAATTACCAGCGCGAGTCAGCCAGGCGGCCCGTAACAAATGTGGTACGATTCGCCATGACGTGGAAGATTTAATCTGATTTCTTAAAAATTAGGTTTACAAAACCAAAATAGTTTAGATCTTTTAGAGTGAAATAGAAAAATTGCAAGATTTATTGCATCAGATCGTTACATAAATGTCTGATGTTTAACGAAAAGTTTCAGTGTGTCTAATTAAGTCTTCTTCTATTAATACAAGTAAGATAGTCAAGTTACAGTCTATTCATTTTTTCCAATTGATTACAATTTTGATAATTCTATTTGTGTAAATCTACGCAAGTTTAATCTAATTTTTATATAAATTTAGTTCTTTTTTTTTATATTGATACAGTTGTTAAAATTTCTATGTGTATAAATGTTTATATTAGAGGTAATATTTTTTTTCCGTTTATCCCAAGTTTATACAATTTATAGGATCAATAAAGTTTGAAAGTCAGTAGCAAATATCGATAGTGGAAAAATTGCTATGGAAGGCTGAACAACGTTAATTAAAAAATACACGAATAGTTTCAGTTCCGTAAAATTTCGTTATAAAAATTGTATTTATAGCTGACAAAATTAATCGAAGAAAAAGATCACTTGAATGTGTCTTTAGAAACATTTTTTATTGTCTTGAATACTCCAATGAATTTTGCTACTAAAGTATAGTCAGTCATGAAAGACTGTAAGATTTGTAACGATAGACCGAAGAAGTTTTAACAATAGTTCTCACAAAATTTCATGCAACATCGTTAAGCAGAGAAGTGAAAGAAAGAATAGAATTATCCATAGTTTTGGCATTTCTTCTCGTAGCCTTTCACGTTTCTAGCGATGTGATAATACCCGATGTCGAAACGTATCTCAAAAGTTGTTCAACTCGTAATTGGATTCTTCTGAACGTTGGATCGCGTCAGTTGGGAGAGACGTTTGGGCTCGACAATGAGAATACAGATTCGTCTCGGCGGCGGGCATAAAGTGGTATTTACGATGAGGTAAAAGCGATTCAGAACTGACCTTTCGGAGTTCCCGCGCTGGTTATAATCGGTCGAAAAGTTCCGGAGGAAACTTTCCAAGCCCATCGCTGCCCGAATTGTCGACTTAAAGTCGATGTCCCACTTCCTGGCCACGTTCACTCCTGAAATTCTTGCCCCGAGACCGTCGCGTCAATATAGCACAATATAGAAGCTACCCAGTGGGGGCAAAAATTTCCCCGTCACGATTCAACAAACGCGGTCCCTTTTCCTCAAGTATCGACTTGACACCCCTTTGTCGTGACTTTCTATCTTCCCCCGAACAAGGTTAGAACTTTCAAAGACCGACTCCGAAAGTCGGGACAATTGCGACAATTGCGCTTTTACAAAAGTCGTTTCGTTCGAATCTTTGTTTTCCATTCCCAGTGAACTACCTGAATGACGCGAAGAGCGCGGCTCTTCGAACGCAGTGGCTGAGAAAATGTGATCATCTACATTGGAAATAGGATTTATTCATCTATTGACTTTAACAATATATGTATATATATTCTAGATTCTATTTTCGTTCACAAACATTACCTATACAAATACCTGAAAATCATCAAGGGATTGAGATGTAAAATGTATATTTACAAAATCCAAAATATCATTCAAATTCCAATCGCTCAAGGGATCATGCAAAATTTCTATTCCATCAATTTTTAATTCTAAACTTCTAATTTTAAATAAAGGTAATTAAAATGGGCGAAATCACGATTGGGCGACGCTATGACAGTAAGATTCGATTCAGATTCACTATCTTTCATCTAGAGTACTATTTCATTTAGTAACAGTGTCCCTCTAAACGCAAACACCGTAAAACCATTCTCTCCTATTCGAAATAGATAAAACCACCCTAGACAGCATGCGGAAATGCATCCCAGCTGTCGTCATAAAAACGTCGCGGTCGGAGGCGTCGCGGCGCGTCTTCGGGCACGCTGGAACGTTCAGACGTACAATACGTATATCCCCGTGCAGTTGCCCCAGGGGTGCAAGATCGTCGTTACAACGCGTCCGTCCATAAAACACCGAGATTACGCGATTCGTTTTAAAGGAAGCTTTCCAGCCCGTAACATAGTGCAATGACATCTCTCTCACCCTCTCGCTCTCGCTTTGCTTCCTGTTTTTTTTTTCTTCCCTTTTTCGGCCAGAGATAAAGCTCGCCTCTCTATATCGAACGGTATCGACTGCAACGGATCTCGAGACTGGGTCGACTGTGATGTGCCGGGAGTTGGCAGCCGGCCAAAGCCGTTTCCGTAGACAAATGTCCATTCAACCGCGAGGAAGTAAGCCTGTTTACGCTTTGCTTTCTTTGCTACGTTTCCCTTTATATTACGGTCCTCGTTGCGCGCGGGCTCCTCGCACCGGTAACTGGAAATCGGTCACGAGCACACAGACGCGCGTACACACGTACAATATGCATACATATATAGATCGAGAGAAGAGGGATTCAGGGTAACAGGAGAAAGGGAAAAGAGACGTGGATAGGCCTACTCTGCGTGTCAGCCTGATCGATAAGCGTCAGTAAGGTCAGACTCTCACCCGCGCATAAAACTCTCGACGTGGATATCCCGTTTGAAATTCGTGCATTTCCGTCGTCCACGGTAACGTGATATCCGGAAGCCCCGAATCCAACGCCGCAATTCTAATCTAGAGTGACACCCATTAATATTCGGACACACTTGAAAATAGAGAAACTTTTTTAACGCTTTGAAATGTGTCAGGATATTAATGGGAGTTACTGTACGTTCGAATGGAATAATTTTTACCAAAATTGAAGTGATGCATTGCCGCACGAATTAAAGTGAAGTTGTAAAATTGGAACATATTCGCAACGTGTATTTTGGATGTATTAAGTTAATAATGAATTTTATAATAATTAATTTATTTAATACTATACGCTGATTCTGTAGTTTGAGACGATTGTCCAACGCGTTTGAAGCGATCAATGGGAATTCAGGAGATTCTACGGTACGCACAGTTCTATGGGCATTCTTGGTAAAATGAATGGAACGAGCCGGATATGCGTTCGATCCGAGTTCACCGTCTCTAAATGGAGACTAATAGCCATTCTTCTGAGGAACGCGCCGCGGGGGGGGGGGATAATGAACTACTAATTGCACGGCGATTTAAGCTGTTCTAATTAGTTTCGCTCCCCGGTGTAGCTGTAGTAAAGCAGCGTTTATTAGGTTCGGGCCGAGAATTGATTTTTATTGATTCCGATTGGTGAGCTCGATGGTTGCTTAAATAAGTTGTAACACGATTGAAATGCGGAGAACGGTAATCAGTTTATCGTCGGAGTTTAAAATAATACGAATTTTAATTGAATTAAAAATACTTTTACATTTCTTTATTTAAGAAGGACGAAGATCAATTGGAATTCTTTAAAATTCTCTATGAAGATAAAAACTAAAAGTTAATTGGCACGGTAAAATCAAAAATAATTTTTGGACGTCTTTTATTTAATAATCTATGAATTGATAATCACGTGAATTTTTTATATATTAACTTCTTTCGAGGGAAAACATTTTCTGGATTTAATAACCAGTGTGAATAAGTAACGAAGCCATCAATCAAGTCGAATCCCAATTATCGTTATCTATCAGGATTTGACTGACAGCTGTCCGTAGTAACTCACGAATGGTTAATTAAACGATTAAATTTGTTAGATTGTATTATGACAAATGATGTTCGGATTGAAATAATTGAACGGCACAACAGTTATCCTTCTATTCTTGTAACTCCTCACGGCGTTGTACAATTGCGAAAGTTTCGGTACGACCGCATTTGGAAACTCTCCAAAACTCATGAAAAATTGCAGCTATACGATTTCGCACCGGCGGAATCCGAAACTATTGAAGACGCATAAATATGTCCGCAACTTTTTAACAAAACTTTTCAAACAAGTTCAAGAGTGGGATTTAACGTATTCCGTATCGCGTGGACCATCTGTGGTTTGCGATTTCATTTCAATTTTTAGGAATATAGTTTAATGTTGCATATCATATCGACGATTCAGAAGCCACTCAGTATAAGTCAGCCTTTCCGTGAAATGAGTTAAGTCATACAGAAATATTTTTTATCTTGCTTCACTTCTGACTAATTTAATTTGTATACTATAATCTTATAATGAAAAATATACTTTACGTCACTGGTATTTTCCAATGTACAAATTAATTCCCAAATGTTTATTTCAATTTTGATGATATTGGGCTTACACCGATGGTTTCCAAGCTCTCCATATGTGTGTACAGTATGTATTCGCTACCATTACGTATTATAGTACATTACACGCATATTAAATAATCTACATAATGACGTCTCTCGGAAGGAAATTATAATCACACTTTCAACGGCTTAGCCCGCAATGATAGTAGTAAACGTATCGATCGCATTGTTTAAGAATTCACTAAGGCTGAAAGCTTTCTCACCGNTCACGGCGTTGTACAATTGCGAAAGTTTCGGTACGACCGCATTTGGAAACTCTCCAAAACTCATGAAAAATTGCAGCTATACGATTTCGCACCGGCGGAATCCGAAACTATTGAAGACGCATAAATATGTCCGCAACTTTTTAACAAAACTTTTCAAACAAGTTCAAGAGTGGGATTTAACGTATTCCGTATCGCGTGGACCATCTGTGGTTTGCGATTTCATTTCAATTTTTAGGAATATCATTTAATGTTGCATATCATATCGACGATTCAGAAGCCACTCACTACAAGTCAGCCTTTCCGTGAAATGAGTTAAGTCATGCACAAATATTTTTTATCTTCCTTCACTTCTGACTAATTTAATTTGTATATAATCTTATAATGAAAAATATACTTTATGTCACTGGTATTTTCCAATGTACAAATTAATTCCCAAATGTTTATTTCAATTTTGATGATATTGGACTTACACCGATGGTTTCCAAGCTCTCCATATGTGTGTACAGTATGTATTCGCTACCATTTTCATGATATTAAATAATCTACATAATGACGTCTCTCGGAAGGAAATTATAATCACACTTCCAACGGCTTAGCCCGCAATGATAGTAGTAAACGTATCGATCGCATTGTTTAAGAATTCACTAAGGCTGAAAGCTTTCTCACCACTAACACCGCAAATAGACCCGAAACGAACCCAAGACATCAATTTGTAAGCGTATCCCGGCACGGCCGTTGCCACTCGAGGAAAATAAAAGCGTTCGTGAACCGCGAATCTTTTCCTCTTCGTTAGCGCTGAACGATTCTTTCAAGTGTCAACGTAATTATAGTGTTTTACTTCCATTATCTCCAGCTGACATCACCGCGATTATCTCAAACATTTGCGAGCGTACATCATTATCGCGATTTAATTGAGCGAGAAAGAAAAATTTGTCTTGCAGCCCCGGCGACCGTCGCCAACGACGCGCCAACGCGCGTAAAATCTCGTTGAAAAATCATTTGCCGCAACGATGAAAAGCTCCTGGAGGACGGCCGGGACGCAACGTGTTAATCGCAAATCTTTTACGCTGGGAAATCAAGCGGAGTGCGCCTCCGCTCTCTCGACAAGGAGAGTAATCGATTGTACATAGAATAACGCGATTTCAATCCGCAGGGAAGGCGAGAGAGTTGATCGCACAACGCGGGAAGGCCAGATGGTTCGGTGCGGTGAAATATTGCCGGGGACGAGAGAAGAATTAAGAAAAGGGCCAATCTGGTTGATGGCTCGAGCAGGTCAAATAATGAAATAGCGTCAAGGGCCGTGAAGGGAAAGCGAAATGTAAATGCCGAATTCGCTAATTACAAGGAAGCCAGCTTAAAAAACTAAAATAAAATTAATAGTAATTATTACCTATTAAAAAGTATCACAATCGAAGAACTTGAAATATTTAGAAGTTCTGACGTTTGAAATTCCGAAAACAAGGGATCATGTGCATTTTTCCTGTTCTTTATTCGAAACGGTTCTGAAGGAAAACAAAGTGTTTGTCGAGACGGGGAACAATGTTCTTCGAGCATAAAAACTGATTTTATTGTCCAGAGAAATACAATGCGCGAACGTGCTCTTAACTCTAGGAAGCAGCCAACAATCCGCGGTCACTGTTTGGAGTTCACCGTTCTCGTGGGTTTCTGACACGACAATCGCCGTCTAGAGGCTCCATGCGAAACTCCAGCCGTGCCGCGCGCGGAACTTCTAATTAGAATTTGGAGTTTTCCTGCGCATAAACAACTAAATTGAAGAGCGTCGACGAGCAGTGGTAGGCGACGAGTAGACGAATACTAATTGTCAAAAACAGCACGTATCATGAAAGTAGTTCGTGTCGCAAACTTCTCTCGAACCGGCTGTATTGAAGATGACGGTAGAATCACTGAAACACAAGTTCGTGCCGCACTCATCAATTTAAATAAGCGCATAACTAGGGCTTCCATCCTCTCCCATTTACGTACAACTAAACATCGCAGAATCGGCGTCGAAGAGCTCGTTGCGTGTCGCGTCGATGTCGATGCAGTTATCGCGGGAATAAAATCGAACGTCAACTTTGGACGCGAAATGTCAAACTTGTGTCGCTTGATGTTATCGATACGGCATCGCATATTGATTACCGTATTTCAAAGCCCTGGAATTTGTAATAAAATTTATTATGACGCAGGCAAATCAAATAGTCAATTTATTTGATTTCATTAATTTCAACACATATACTAAAATGATAATGAACTTAGTGATATTATTTCGACAATACAAGAAGAAAACGACTAATTGGTAGTAATAGCAATTCGGATAAAATTCTTTTGCTACTATGAAAGCGGTGTAGAATCATATCTTGTGGCAACGAGGATTATGAAATTAATTTTATATCCGAGGATATGGAATGAGAAAAATTTTTTACGTCAAAGTCAACCTGATCTCCTTGTAATGAGTTACCGTGAATCATTTTGACGTCTATGAATCTTGCCAGCGCAAATGGTTAGTTCCCATTTCGGTCAGAAAATGCATTAGTTTTAATCTTCTATCAGGGATTTGTCAAAATTTGCTTTTTTCTTGCAAAAAAAAAAGTAGTTAGTGAAGTTAGAAATCGGGGAAAAGACCAAGATAAGTCTAGAGATAAAAACTGGGTGAGGAAAGGTATCGAAAAGATATTTTCAAAAACAAGCAAGGGAATAGTACGACAAGGGATGCGAAGGCTATGGAAGCTAGATGAAAGCAACGTAAAGGAATATCAAAATAAAAGTAAAGAAAAACACGAAAGAGATGGGGTGGGTTGAAAGAAGAGCGTGGAGTTAAAACAGTAGGGAGATACAGCAGGGACACCGCAGAAGGATCATAACGTTGCTGCCTGTGACCGCGAGGAAGGGTTCGGAGTGAAGGGTAGACGTTATCGAAGGCATGGATTTATGCATTTGCGGAAGCGAGTTAGACGCAAGTGGATGCCGAGTATCGTCGAGTAAAAGAGAAAGAGTGTGGTCGAGACTTTTTCTTTTGCTTCTCAGCTTTTGCTCACGCTTACGTGATGCAATATGATATACCATACCATGGCAAGACACGGCTTATACGTTTCGGTTCGATACACAATAGATGACATAAAAATCGCCTTGTCTACAATCAGGTTACATGCTTTTCTCAATCCTGTTACGTTTGGCTTCTTTTTATATAATTTATTGTATATTTATATATTATACAAGGTGTTCCCGGATTAAATGGCCAAACTTAAACGATGAATTTAGGATCCCAAAACAAACAAAAATTTCTTGTAGAAATATGCTCGCAAACGTTTCGTTCAAGAGATATTTACTTCTGAAGTTATAGAATTACAGGAATGAATAATGTCGAAATAATAAATATGTCTCTATTGATTCTTAACAATAATAATAATTACTTTTCAGTAATTTTTTTAATGCTCTTTAATTATTAAATGTTTTGCTCAAATTGATGACATCCAGCTC
The DNA here is from genome assembly GCA_019453355.1 of Ceratina japonica. Lineage (NCBI taxonomy): Eukaryota > Metazoa > Arthropoda > Insecta > Hymenoptera > Apidae > Ceratina > Ceratina japonica. Next base: position 37,736 of record SMSR01013530.1, on the reverse strand, counting down.
GGAGAAAAGCATTGCACCTATCGGTGACAGAATGAGTGGCTGATCGACATTGAACGTCTGTAATTTCTTCAGATGCGTGCACTATCTTTTGTTTTAATGATTGAAGATCATTAATAGGCACATCATACACTTTTTGCTTGAGTGCACCCTATATAAATGGCGCTAAGTTTGGTAAACGCGGAGGCCAAGCCGTAGACCTAGCACGACCGATCCATGATTTATTCGATGGAAAACGACGACGACGACTTTATTTGACGAGAAAAGCGTATCAATGATCTTCAAAACAAAGAAAGGGACATTTCGACATTATTCATTCCTATAATTCTGTAACTTTAAAAGTCAATAACTCTTGAACGAAACGTTTGCAAGCATATTTCTACAGGAAATTTTTGTTTGTTTTGGGATCCTAAATTCATCTTTTAAGTTTGGCCATTTAACCCTGTATAATGAAAAACTTATCAAAACAGTTTACATGTAATCTACGAAACTAGAATAATTAAGGTGTTCAACATTGTGTAAACGAATATTCTAAGAATTCTAATTTCTAATTTCTATTTCACATTCCATTTTCTAAATGTGTTTGGGAATTGTAGTTTAATTGCTGATTCATTTTAGAAATGTCAATAAATCTGAATCGAGAAATAATTATTTCTACAATATTTAACTACATGAAAAGAAGGAGTTGATAAAAGCACATTGAGCTGTGATGAAATGGAGTAATTTGGAATAAGAGTACGATTTATCTGTAATGTATATTCAAATAACTGTGGTGCATCAATTTGAAGGTTGAAAAATGGCCCCGTGACGGTGATAAGTGAATAGGAATATCTATTCGGCGGCGATTTGATAAATGTGGGCTCTCGCGTACTGCGATTTTGTGGTTGACCCACGCGAACCGATTCCACGCTATCGGGACTATAAAACCAACCAGTTGGTAAAGCTGAAAACGAGATATGGAATACCCCGATCGGGTACGAGTACTCGCGATACGATCGATCACGGGCAAGCAGTTTCTCATCGGTTCGATCGGGATTTTGCCACCGAGATATTAAATCATCCGGTTGAAACAATTTTTGAAGAACAGAAGGAACCTTGCCTCATCTTCCATGAAACAGACAATCTGATATACACTTGGAAATTATAATTTCAATTGTCGGCATATTCAGTTTATGTAAAATTAATTAGAACTACTGTCATGAAATATTTTAATGATTGAAATGTATTTTGACACGGTAAACTCCGATCGAAAAGCCATTGAAACACATGACTATCCTAGACCCTGAAAATAATTATCCATGCAAGATGTTGGGTTTGCAAGGGCAAACGACGCCATTTATTCACTTAATAAATCGTTGGGACAATCGATAGAAAATTCATTAACTGGAATTAGGTCGTAACAAAGGAGCGGCATGAAAAAGGTCGGAGATTTAGCGAGTGACTGCGAAATGAAGCGTCCTCCGTCGCAGGCTTTAAGCTCTGCTACCAAGACATTTATCCCGGATACCTACTCCGGCCGAACTCGACATTGTCCTGGAAACTGCGGAGTTCCTGTGCACACGGTCAACCTGCTAGAACAACAGAGTAACCAAAGATGCAATTTCTCGAGGAAATGACAATCGTCTAGCTCTTCACTCCCGGAACCTCTTCCCTGTCCGTCTCCCGTTTAACGTTTAGAGAATCGTCTTTGTCAGATACTGCCGGAGCCCCGTTTATTTTGGGCGAAGATAGCGCACGATTTATGCGCAGCTTCCTCGAGGTATGTACAAACGACATCGTTTGTCTAAGCACTCACTAAACGATTACACCTTGAGGTACTTGAATTCTAGACTTTGTATTGTACATTATACATAGTATGTACATACACTTAAGCTTAACACATTGAATTTTGGCTCTGTATAAACATAGACAAGTACACATCGCCTTTATTGTTAGTGGCGCACGACGACTCTGAAGCTAGAAAATTTAATAAATGAAAAATAAGCAGAAAATATACGCAGCAAATCTTTTATTCTTCAACAGATTATAGTAATGCCTTTAAGGCAGTTGTCGCCCAAATCAAAAGTATTTTTTCGTCTTATAGCAGAGTATAATAAACAAAATTCATTTGTTTTAATATATGAATTTTTAATGCAAAGGAAGTATCGTACTTTATCTTACGTAAAGTAGTAAGACAAACTTACTTACTTTAAGTAATGTAAAACATGTAAATAAAACAATTTCTGACTTCTACTTGTTTGTGTGTTTAAGGAGCAAACGTTTCATCAAGTAGTTAATAAGAAGTTTAAGGTTCCCGTAGATACTTTGGAATGTTCGTTTATTTGGATCTTCATTAAGACTAGCAAACATCAAAATTCCATACTTTGAACATACTATAACTGTCCCGTTTCTCGTCTAAGAATTTCGTTGCCTTTAAATTAAATTAGACTTCGAGAAGATCCAATCCTTCACAAAAAATTGCTTGTTATTTGTTTTCTACTCCTTCAAACAATCGCGAATAATATTTCGAGAATTCTTAGTTTAAAGTATTCTTAACTTTTTATATAATCATTGAAAATAAAACTTAACATTTTTAATTTATTTTCCTATTCTAGAGTCAATTGCTTAATTAATTTTTTAATAATAATAATTTTATATTACGAATTGCTTGTACATAATAGATGCTTCCCATTGAATGAGAAGCGTCCTTAAATTCTTGAAATGAAATTTTATAATATTCAAATAATTTATCCCTTAAATTAATTTAAACTTCATCAATTCTATCACCGTTATTCACTTAATTATATATATTTAATTCTACACACACGTACGATATTAGATAAACTTTTTTAAATCCGTGTACATACTGCGCTTAGGTTTTATTGCCACTGACAGAGAGTATAATAAATGGATCTCTCTCCTGTCTTCTGCGTTTACGTAAAAACCATACTATCTGTCACGGCATCTCAGATTGGGGCCAGTTGATAAATTATTGGCAAGGTCGAATCCCAATCGACCCGCTGCTAATTGCTTTCAGGCAAAACAATGGAATTTACAGAACGGAGGAATCACAATTCAATTAATATTTTGTATTGATCAATAAAAACAATTTAAAATACAAAAAACGATTAAAAGTATAATTCCGAACGTATGTTCGGAATATTCGCGTTAATTTGGATAAGCGTTTTTCCTGCGGGCAATAAACATTTCCGCAAAATTAGAGAAACGGAAATTATATCATATTTACCATATAACCCAATGCATTTATTCATAACTTTTAATTTATAACGAGAGATGCTTCATTTAAAATCCATCGTAAAGGAACCGTGGCTGCAATTCGTAAAGCTGAGTCTACGCTGTGTAATGANAATGAAACTTATCTCTTGAATTTTGAAAACAGTCATGTTGCTTGGTTCATAGAAAATTGAAGAAGATTGAACGTATTGTATACGACGCATTATGAGATTTTCTCGTATAAAGTTACATAATTATGCGGTGACGTGATACGACATGGCGAATTCTTTGGTACAGTGTCTCCTTCCACCAGAAACTCCTACGTACTCCTTGCTCTGCATGCTGCGGAATCACCCTCAGGTCGTGAATATTACAATGAAAACGTGTTATTGTGCGAGTAACAATAACAGCCACCTGCCAACTTAATCTTCTAACTGACGAGAACAGTGTACAAAGTGGAATCATAGTCGACAAGGTTATGCTTCGCTACGAACAAGAGAGCCAACAGAACTGCTAATTGGCTGGTAGGTTACAAATTAATTTCAACTTGTTTTCAATTTTTCCAGATAAAGGCACTTTTCTTAATGACACAAATCTGTATTAAAATGTCTCTTGATATAATTTGATTGATTTATTTTAATACTAATTTAATATACACACTTAGATCGTGGTGTAAGAGTAGAGCAGCTNAAATCCATCGTAAAGGAACCGTGGCTGCAATTCGTAAAGCTGAGTCTACGCTGTGTAATGAAACATGTTAGGAATCTTTATTGGCTACAAACTTTCAGGTAGCTGTCGGTCTCTTTTTAATTGGCATTGCATTACGAAATAATTTTATTCAGACATTTTTAGTGTAGAATTACTTAAATTTCAAACTACAATTTTTCCTTCACTTTTTAACTTATTCTCATTGATTAATGTCCAAAGCCCTAAAGTGTATCTCGAACTAAACATTAAAACGAATTTTATCTTGATTCTCTGAGAAACAAAAACGTGGAATCGAATAGCGTAAACCCGCATTCTTGGCCAATTTAATGGGTAACATTGAAGTTCTTATCGCGGCGCTATCGGAGTCAACCCCTTTAATTCGCGTCACGTTTACGGTAAAACATAGTAGAAGAAAAGCGTGCGAGATTAGAACTATGTGTGCATTTTCGAGGTTTTCAGAATCGGGTGTACGTAAACAAAACAGGGATCGATCGATATTTGATCGAGGTCGAACAACTCCTCCGATTATACAGCGGCGCGCGTCGCCCAACGATTGGCCAAACCCCGTTCGAAACTTTCCTACCTACCCAATTAAAAGTTATAAATGAGAGTGTTTCAGATCTAAGCCGGCTTCTTCGGTCAACGGACCATACAGATTACCAGTGAATACCTAGCCGTCGATCCGTGAAAGGGACTCGGAACTAGGATAATTTAGGTAGAAAATAACTAGTTTGTGTTCCTCGCTTATTCGATTCTTGTTCAGTGCGTCAAAACTCGATTTCCGAAATCGGACGAAAAAGGGTTGGTAACTGTAGGAATTCCAACTCAAATTTTCTGTTTATTGATTAATTTTTTCTTACAAAGGATCCTAACTTCTCTAAAATGTTTCGATATCGATGGATTATGGACGTTGAATAATAATTAATTAGTCTGTCATATAAATATGTATATCGTCGGGATGTAGGTTAGTATAATTTTTATCTGTAAATGGTTTTGCGAGCCGCGTTGCCGCGAGAAGAGCAATGGAATTAAAATGCAATTAACGAGCTTAAAGGGCAAACTTTTCGCCACGCTTTGAAATCGCTCGGCCATAATTATCCGCCGAAATTACCATGCCAAAGGGACGATCTCGCGTGGGGGAGGAAAGTTTCTTGGCCGGAATTTTTTTAAACTTGTCCTGCGCGGAAGGAGAAGAACGAAGATCGATCATTAGCTTGTCCTCGTCACGAAACGGAACTTTAACTTCCACTTGCTCGCTGAAAGAGAATTTAAAACGATAGCGTTAATTTTTAATATCCTCCGCTCCGCGAGCTCAGCTCCCAGAGGCTGCGGGTCGGTATTTACGTATTTGAAACCCACGTTTTGTTAAACCATCTTTCGTCACGTGAAATGCAAGTATTCACTCGGAACGGTTTTCTCTTTTATTTTTCTCTAATAGAAATAAAATTAAAGAAAAATAAGAAATAATATTTCTATAAATAAAATCTTTTTCTCTAATATTTTCACCTTATTAACCTTGCCCGTGTTATTACATTGGAATTTCATATTAACTGCAACAGAGAATAAGCGGCTAATTTAAATATTTCTCTACTAAACACGGTAATGGACTATTTTCATAACTATGTAAATACGTTCTAGTGTTTAGTCATCGCAATTAAACAGACCATTTAATTTTATCTTGCTTCATTCATTTTTACTCCGTTGATATAATATTCCGACTATTCTTAGCACAATATTATTAAATTTCCATAATCTCTCCTGACCCTAAACTTTCATAATATATTATACTTCTATTTAAGTCATCTCATAATCATTCTCGCATGCTAATAACGATCAGTTCTTCTTGTAATACATTGTAAATATGTTCCGTTGGAAATATATTATAGTTCAGAAGAGAAGAGTAATTGTTGTTAAGATGCCAAGTCATTTCATGAATCAATCGCGACAAGAAGGCGTGCCAAGTTTCGCGTTTCGTATATGTAGCTGTATTGATTCACGAACAGTGTGCACCGAGTATTTCAATCGGGCTGATATCGTTACCGTGATCGATTCCCTGGTTTACCAAATTAGTTTCCTCTCATTGTTTCAATACAATTACACATGAAATTCCCAACAGATGATAAGAATAAAACAATTCTATAATATTATAATTAATTATCAAAATTCATTTATGTATCTATTCCTATGTACTTGATCTTGGGATTTTGTTTCAGGTATATGAGAAGAATGGATTCAAAAGTACCTCGCAAAGGAATTTAAACTTCACTACACTTCTACGTTGGTAAGTACTCGCCGATTATTTTATACGTTAGTGAATATACAGATTAGTAGACGCAGTATTGCGCTAGTCACAAACAAATTCAGGACGTCGTCTTTAAAAAAACATGTCGTGGTAATTAAGGATACAAATTTAACGGAACTTAGACCGTTACGAACCCACGAACTATCCTACCGCTTATTCTGGTCTCGCAGAGCAACAACGTTAAACTTTGTTTCTGCAATTTGGCCCGAAACCGAGTTGCGAAAGCGGTGCGCGATCGCGAAATTTAATTTTTAAGTTTTCAGTGAAAACGGTAGTTTTAAACTTCGGGTCAGTAAGCTGTTCTCATTAAGTGTCCCTTTGTTCCCTCACAAGTTCCGCCGATGCCATGTCGTAATCACGTTCCTCCGGGGCACGCAATCGTTGAATGTAACCAAGAATCGAGCGGAAAGACAGGAAGTAAAAACTTGACAACGAAATAATCAATTAGTCGAGCGAGTTCACCGGGTTGTTCTCGTCCATGCGAGGACGAACCGGAAATTCCTTGGAAATTCGGTCGTCAACGAGAGACGTAAGCAAATGAGGAAATCTCGCTACGTGACTCGCGTTACGCCGAATGAAAAAATAAGTAAACGTGCTTAACTCTATCGTCTCGTGTTTCCTGTTCTATTCTATCCTCAGGTAACTGAGACCACGTTCGGAATTCTCATTTCCTTTCATAGGAAAGGTGCACCGCCTTTGCGCTAATGGAGACTGATTGTGCCCGGGCATACTTTCGTTATCTCTGCCATTTATTACCCGACGTACTAATGGTAGTTAATTGTCGTTCCAAGAATAGAGAAAAATGCTCGAAGCCTTTCGAAGAAGAAGCTTGCAAACTATTTTCCCGTTTTCCTCAAATTTCCTCAATTTAAATAATCATAACGTCGAGAGTCGTTATCGAGTCTTAATTAGAACCGCGACAAAAGATCGTCATTTATTATATAAAAAATGGAAATGCAACTAAATTTAACTGCAATTTGTCGGAAGCCTTGTTACGCTTTCATTGAATCGAATGAATTTGCTAATCGTGACGAAGTAGAGCTAGGCATACATTTAGACGTTCTGTGCGCGATAAAAGAATAGCATTGCTCGAACGTGCCAGGATACTAATCACCATGAGCAGCGAGCTTAGATCAAACGCGTACGGCAGATCTACGACCACAAGTCACACTAATTCTACCGCCGACCACAAGTGGAGAGACCTGTTGGGTCCCTTTAGAATGAGCCATTCCGTTCGCGTGACCACAAGGGCCACTAATTTTAGTCGCGGTTGCAAACGGTATGACCACGATTGATGCTTTTCCTTCTCAAACGCGTACAGTCACCAACAAATGTCAGCCCGCGTCATTTGATCCTTACGCTCATCGTAATGTATTAATGAAAAACCATACCAAGACGTAGACAGAGAATAGTATATTTTAACTCTTTTTGTAGAACATACTACTTTTAGGTACTATTCAGAATTATTTTAAAATCATGTCATTTTATACATACAATTGTAGGAAAGTCACGATAGTGATGAGTGTAATAAATTGTTATGAGATAACAGATGTTAGTTTGAGTGTAAAGATTTTATTTCGTATCATTTAGAAAATGATATTTTATTATATAAATATATTATAATATAATACTGTTATAAATTATAATACATTATATATTATAATAATTAGAAGTATTCTTTTTGAATGTTTTCTACGTGTACCTGCAAGCGTTCTTCTCAATACACTCAATTTAGTCACACACTTAACTTAGTTTCTCTAATCTCTTCTCTTACTCTAAAAGCTTTTTACCTTATGAAAAACTGTTTCATGTAATCTTGAAACCCGGCTTGAATTATTCTAACCACGTTTTTTATGCACAAGCTTATAATTTTATTATTTAACAATTCACAAGATGCTTTTTTATAACGTTCTATATATCGCCGCCTCTATAATTCCACTTTGCTTAAAAGAGATCAACGAGATGGTATGAGCACCAAAAAGCCAAAGTTGGCTATAGTCTTCTAGCATTGATCTAAGATGTTAGCGAGGGATTCCGACGTTTACCGATGAGTTATTACCCAGCCGCGAATGAAACTTCAGGAAATGCTGAAACCTTAGTTGATGATGGGTGGCAGGGCTAAGAAATCGTACCGTTTCCAGCCATCGAACGAGCCGCGCCGTTCATTGGCAGTTTATTAGCCGCAGAGGAAGCACGTTTTCGGTGGAGCTCCGAGGCTCCGCCGGCATAATTTACGGTCAGAATTATCGAAATATAGGGTTATGGTAGTAGGAGCCACCTGCGAAAATATATAGTCGGTCGGGCCGTTGCACCTCGAGTGGGCGCATGTGCGGCCGACGAACCGCGATGCGAACCTCCGTTATTAACTTCTACGCCGCGCTCCTCTCTGCTTGGGGGAAAAAAAGCTCGAGCTTCCCTAATGAAATATTAACGACTCGGACGATACGGGTTTTCATGGGAGTTTAGAGCGTGTAATAAACGCTCCCACCCAGCGCTGTGAAGCTATCCGTCTCGTCCATTTTTTCTTTATCGCGACCTTCCTCGCGGTTACTGTATCAGGGGATCGTTATACGCTTTAGCAACCGCTTCGCGCGGCGATAAATATTCCTCTAACACTCCTCCCCGTTGCGTCGTCGGGTCGGGCCGGGCCGGGTTCTCGCCTATCTCTTCGTGTGCGACAATAGGTGGTTTCCACGATGAAATCGCGGCTCCAGGAACATCTATCGCGTCAGTGCGCGCTATTACGAAGCGTGTCTTTAAGTTAGAATTTAAAATGTGTTATTAATTTTAAGTCTGGTTAGGTAAATATATTTTATTCTTGATGGACAAGTTCGAATTAAAAATCATATTTTTGTTGTTGTTTCTTTACATTGCTTTATATATCGAGATGCGATTCTTCTTGGTTGAAGAAGATTAAGTAGCGTTTGGTATCGATTGGTAATATGTTAACCCAACAGACTTCTAAACATGCTATACTACATTAAACTGCTGAGAATCGTGGAGACAACTGATGCAAGGTGTGTGTGGTGTACAGTATTTATAATGTATGGAAGAAAATACAAGATCCACAATTGTAATATTTTTAACGTTTATGGTATTGTTATTATGATACATAAGTAATTAATATGGGTCATAAAAATCGTAATTGAGAAAATATTAGAGGAATTGCTGTTTGTTTGAACATCAGGATTAAATGGTGACCATAAATTGTATAACTGTTAGTAATAAATTCGAAAAATAGCTGCCCAGCCACTGCCAAGTATGTTTCGATATAAATCTCCCGAGATTTATCTGCCTACTTTTTTCTCCAAAATAAACAACACCGATTCTTCATTTAATATTTATTCGTTTTCCGGTGTTTTATGAATCTAACGCGATTGTGAATGACAATAAACAGAAAAAGGACATGAGTTATTTTCTAGTCTGGCTTCTCGATTTAAAATTCAGTTTTTGTGAAATAACTTATAATATTCGTTGTCTAATAATTTTGAAGATTTATCATGGTTATATACAGAAATGTGTTGCATGAGTTATCAAGCTTTATGATTAATGTGTACTGCATAAACATGTTTCTAACATTCTAGTTGTCTAAGAGTGAATCATTTATGTTCGACGTTTTTTTTAATATGTTAGAAATGATAGAAGAATTTAGGCAGCTTCGTTTTATCACTTACTTGGCAGAGAAATTGAAATATTTCAGGTAACCAAAATAAGTAATATTTTCATATAAACATGTAATATTCTTGAGATAAGCTTTATCGTAGCTAATAACCAGACATGAACGCCTGTATACAAAATGAAACTTATCTCTTGAATTTTGAAAACAGTCATGTTGCTTGGTTCATAGAAAATTGAAGAAGATTGAACGTATTGTATACGACGCATTATGAGATTTTCTCGTATAAAGTTACATAATTATGCGGTGACGTGATACGACATGGCGAATTCTTTGGTACAGTGTCTCCTTCCACCAGAAACTCCTACGTACTCCTTGCTCTGCATGCTGCGGAATCACCCTCAGGTCGTGAATATTACAATGAAAACGTGTTATTGTGCGAGTAACAATAACAGCCACCTGCCAACTTAATCTTCTAACTGACGAGAACAGTGTACAAAGTGGAATCATAGTCGACAAGGTTATGCTTCGCTACGAACAAGAGAGCCAACAGAACTGCTAATTGGCTGGTAGGTTACAAATTAATTTCAACTTGTTTTCAATTTTTCCAGATAAAGGCACTTTTCTTAATGACACAAATCTGTATTAAAATGTCTCTTGATATAATTTGATTGATTTATTTTAATACTAATTTAATATACACACTTAGATCGTGGATTATCTTAAAAGCAAATGTAAGAGTAGAGCAGCGTTTCTATGTTTATCACCTAGCATGTATGAATTTTTAGGATAAAGATAACAAAAAATACTAAAGAGTGAAATAAATTAAGATTACTGTTCGGGTAGATGAGTTATCGTCCCGCACATCCATATCCGCTTGGAAAGGGCGTAAAATCGACGAAACGCAGCAAAATGAAATGAGTCTTTTAGCGTGTATAGAATTTCTACAAAAGATTGAAATTTTGAATAATCCTCTTATTCGAATGGTACTAAAGATATCGCCTATACTAAAACGAGTAATTTTCAGCAAAGAATTGGCTACTTCAAAAACATAGTACTTCAGAGGGCAATTTCTGATGAAGTTTATAATAATTGGTTTATTCCGGTTGAAAATATTCATGATGGAATATTTAATAAGCTTTCTTTCGCGGTTTTCATCTCGTCTCGAAAAACGTGACGTGTGAACGGTTTGAAAGCCTCTGCAACGTTCAAAATCTCGTGCGGCCGTTATGAATTTGTTCAATGTAACATTTTTCATCGACGAACCCATTCTATTCATCGTGACAGGGATTAATGTCGTGGCAGCGTGATGACGGCCGAGACTCGAAATTGTTTTTGCAACTCACGCATGCCGTCGCGTCGCTTTGCGTCGCGGTGTGTCGTTTAAACGTTTCGCGCGTGATACACGTCATTCTCGGGCCATTTTCATTGAAACATATGTTCGCGCGAGGGGGAAATGTTTACGTAAAATATGTCGGATAATTTTTTCGCTCTGCGATACCGTGAAATTTAAACTAATGGAGTTATCATAAAATTCTGTGGCAAATTGTAGTTCGGACGAGGATTATTCTGAAGGGGACAGATTTCGAATGTCATTGTTACACATTGACACTAAACTATTCATATTTTTTACATTTGTAAAGACTAAAATATATCTTTACGATTTTAACAGGTTTTATTCAATTTCTCGTTACAAGAATCGTATTCGATCTGCTTAGCTCTACACGTAGCTCCGAATGCCAGGGAAAACGCCCTGGTCCTTGTGGCTGGCTCCTTTTTCCTCCTCATTGTCAGACACAAACAGCCAAGCCCTTATCTCGTAGCCTCAACATTCGCCAGACCTCTCGATGCAGCGGTCCCTGCCAGTCCCTTACGCACTGCTTTCACATTTGAGTGCAATTTAATGTTGGCAGTGGTAGCAACTTAAATAATAATTACAATTTTTACAGTATGATAAAACAAATTTTGTTTTCTTTTTATTTTGTATAGAAAAATTTAAGAATAGTTATATGACCGGTGGATGGTAGGTTTAGTATTAAATTGGCAAACAACATGCGTTTATGCCACTCGATTGTACGTCTTTATTCCTTATATAATGAAGACAAAATTCCTTTCAATATTCAATATAAGGTGTATTCTAATTACTTAAAAATATTACGATTACTTATAAAATAGTATTCTTATAATTGACTATCAACAGTTTTTGTCTGTTATTTCTTATAATATTTGTAATAAAAATTGTCAGGAATCATAGTCAATTTCGTCGAGTTGAATAGAAAATCAACGCACGCGAATGAAATTGGTTTTCGAAATTTGTTCTTCACAAACTTTCAGTGGGATAGGAAATGGTAAAAACTCATTTCATTCGAAGAACTTCCAATATTTAAAAAAACTTGTTTGTACTATTCTAAAAATTTTATTGCACCTGAAATTGAGAACTTCAAATTAGTTTTTGTATAAATATTTTTCTTTCGCTAAAGTGCATACATACAGGATGACCCAGAAAAATTATTACAGGCAAAAAGGGATGATTCTGAAGTTGTTCAGGTACATCTAGAGGACACCCTGTATATACTTTTTAGTATTAACTCAAGTTTATCATGTGCAAAATTTGCGGGAATAACGATAAGCTTGCACTTTTTTAAATATACACATGTGCTGCATATTTGGTTATGATGTATATTTCTGTACAAGATGATTGAAAATCATATTTTGAGATGTTAGTAGAAAGAAATTTCATGATGGATAGCGAATGTGAGGAACAGCGCCGTATACATAACTGCTCGGATGTGAACAGAGAAAGAAGATCGTGAAGCAGCGTGCTCGACGAGCGAATCCATCCGACGGAAAAGCTTTTCTTCGGGCCGGGTTCCATTTCACCGAGCGTATAATAAATTGGCGGTGCATCCGAAATCGAGACAAAACGATGAAATCACGGTCAAATCGTAATTCAGGCACCGGTCGTCGTCGCCGCGTCGCATATCGCGGCGACGCGAGAACGCGAAAGTGTGCACCCGGCACCCGCACACAATTACATTTGTTCGTGGAACCGGATCGATTTGATTGCCTCTCTCCTCGAAACGATTAGAAGTAATGGATATGACGCGACCTATATGTTTGCCACCGGAAAAATAATCGCGTGTCTCGCGAATGGATAACTCCCTCCGGGGAGTTGATTTATGGAAGTACGCAACTTTCGTTTCTGACTGACGAGAGAATACGTGTGATCGACGCTGTACGATGAATCGTACTGACGTACTATTGATTTTAGGTAGTCAACGAATCGCTGATGATACTTTAAATTACAAATGCCTCGCATATGAAAGAGCTATGCAGGGCGTTTCATAATATCAGATGCACTTCAGATGTGAACGCGAAACGCAAGAAATGATGAAAAATATTTCAATATTTGACCATGTTCAAAACTTCTGTGTTTCAAGTGTGATACCGTCGTTATCTCATTGTCAGTTGTAATTCAAAATTCGTTCTTCGAACGTGTCGAGAATTACATTTAGTAAGACCGTATATTAACTGCATGTCTGTCATTTCTCAACGTGAATAATTCATGGGACGCAGTTTTAACTTCGAATAGACGGCAAATTGAAAGTTATTAATAAACTTCAGCTAAGAGAACTGAGAACTGGAACAGAGTATATAATACTAAAATTACTTTAAAGCAAAGTAAACATCTAAAACACATGAATTTTGTAATAAATTCACGTGGTTATAATATAAGTTGCGAGAGCAGAAAGTAAATAACGACCATATGCCTAAATTGTTAAGACGTTATGCCTTAATTAGATCACAAGCCCGTCTCGCGTTGCTCAAAGTTAGCAGAGGCAAGGAAAACTTCATTGTGAAATTTTACGAGCGTCAAGACGCAACCTCTGAAGAGTGCATAATAGGAAAACAAGTCCGCAGTTCGCCGTATACTCCCGGGATCCACTATCTCGCAACGCAATAAACTTGGAGTCCTTGGTGCTCTTGCGCGGAAAAAAAGTAGATTTTCTAGGCTGCTGGTCTGCAACGTAATCTTTATCGCTTCCTTACGCCATAAAAGAGTTATAAGTTATGTTATATCAAAGAAGAGAGGGAGGACGGGAGCAAGAATCTCCGATGTTGCCTTGCGCACTGCGTACTATTAACGTGCCTTCGTTCCTACCATCTTTCTTTCATGGACTCGTGCTTAATCAGACAACAATAAAAGTTTTTATATAGTTTCCCACAAGGATAATAAATATACGTCGTAACCATACTGCGGATGTTTACGCAAATTTGTTACGCAATTTTTAATGACTTAAAAAACAGTAATATGTAAAGAAATTAAAAGTTCCGAAAATAAAATAATCCCGATGCAAAAGTAAGAATTTGCATAAACATCACTTTTACCAAACATATTTTTTGTCTTATATTTCATTTCACTTTTCATTTAATATTTACGCCGTTGAATTTGGAAAAAATCCTCATCAAATATTGTTTAGCTGATTCGACAATGTTTCAATTAAACTGAATCGAAATTAAATTGATGATGAATTCATAATCCTCATCGGATTAAAACGTTCCCAAAAAATTTTTAAAATACGTTCGAGGTTAGCGTTCTAAATAAAAATACAGCTGCGTTCGTAATCCCCGTTTTCGGACGATGAAACGTGTTTGGATAAATCCCGACGTATTCCCGTTTCGTAGAATTTCATTCGTTTCTACGACGAACATCCGGCCGTGTTCTTCGCCTATCTCTACGCGATACCATCCGCACGTGTTCTCGATCTCGGAATTTTCTTTATAATCGCAATTTTCCTAGGTAGATACGCTTCCTCCGGAACCGTAGCGTAAAGCAATAACATGGTAAATTTTGATCCTTAAAGTGTGCATTGCCAGCGTAAAATTTCAAATGTACTAACCGCGCAAAAACAACCTGCGGAAGGCTTTCGTAAATTTATTATTCGTGTACACTTTCCGTTTGCCTCCGGAGCTCCTTTCGACCCGCAAACTTTACGCTCCGTTAATACCGTTTTATTTTAATATTTCATACCGAACGTACATAGTATGTGACGTACAGTGAATTATCAAATATTAATTATATTATTATTATCATAAATCTTATTTATTTAATAAAATGAACATGTTAAACTGTCTTAACAGCAGTTTTCTTAATTAATCGTTTCTGCAATGCTTTCGGAAGGGGATATATTGATAGGCTAATTTTTTATTTAGTCTCGCGTGGGCCGAAAAACTCGACTGACGGTGATCGTGTTTCGTGTGCCCGGTGATTTCAATTAATCGTATCGGATCGGCTTGTTTCGAAACGCGACTCGATCGCGTTTTAACTAACCCCGACCGTCCGCGGATTTCGGCGTATTTTCATGCGATTTCGCGACGTACCGCGTGCGCATCCGTAGCCGATCCGACCGATATTTGCACGTTAAACCGCTGTCTGCGATCAGGGAAGCTGATGCGACGAGAGCCTATAATTTCCAAGCGGATACGTGCCGTTCGTCGGTGAATTGTTCGGCTGAAAATTCTGCAATCGGCAGCCTTCCTATTAGGCGTGTAAGAACGAAACTCATTCCACGGCATAAAATGTGACGCGTGGTTTCCTGAGTTTTAGGTACGTTTTTCTTTCAGTTCCAGCCTGAACGTTCTCTTGCTTATCCTTTACTGAATCGAATTTTTTAAACGATTTTCATTACAAAACAAATTTTTGCGTGGAACAAAGGAATGTTTTCCTAAATCTTTTATATAAAAAAATCTCTTTAAGTTCCACGATTTGTTTTTATTAAAGAGAAATTCAAATTTGAAGCTCTCGAAATTCTATCCTCAGTTTCCCGCACGTATATTTATGTGGTACACCGGGAATTATTCTCGTTACTCATCAGCAGTAATTACTCTTTTACATCTAAAAATCAGTGAAACCGGAAATGTTATATAGTCCAATATTTCGTAGAAAATTTGAATCATAGATTGAAAACGCAACGATTAGGATTCAATTGATAAATCTATCAGACTGTAATTGGACTATTTCGCATAACTGTGATGTGGTGATAGACACGAGAGCCCTCCTAAATCCTGTGAAATCTCGTAGCACGATGATACTTCAGACATAATGCATGCAGTATCATATAAATCATTGTCTATGTATCAACCAATTTATAAGCATCAAATTGCACAAAATATACATATACGTATATTATATGTATTAATCATTCTCTTTTACCTTTTTGGTTAAAAAATTTGTTTACTCAGCGCATAGTGCGACATGATGTTATCGTAGTGTAACGCATATACTCTCGTTGCGTGCGACTAAAAAGTACGCCGAAGTCATTGGGGACCATTACCAGTAACGACGTAATATTTTTGTAAAACGTAAAGTGAGATACCATTATCTGACGCAAAGCTTTTTTGCAGTTCACTATTTTCCATTAAATCAGTGTCGGTGATTTTGTGACAGGATTAGTATTAATAATGTAACGTATTCAAACGTTGCATTCCGGAAAGTTACGATTTTATATTTCGCAGCCAATAAGCGATAAAATGTCTAGCAATTTTAACTTTTTTTCATATTCGAGGTTCCGCATGCGGCGAATAAACCAAGAACTTCACCGATAGTTGAAAATATTTCACGTTGCGTCGTACGTTCACCCATTTACCGCGCGTTCCTGATTCGAGATAAGATCCCTTGATGCACGTACCGTGAATGGAGAAATATTCGAAGCTGCAGCCGGGTCAGCCGCCTCGATTTTCCAGCTGAGAAACGGGGATCTATTTTCGGATGATAAGAAGTAAATGGTAAGCTCGCGAACGAAAGGAGACCTCCAGCTATTTCCGCGACGCAATATTTTACGGTGATATTGCCGCGCGTTGCTCCACTCCTCGGTGACAATAGGGCGATGAATGCTGCCGCGTCTATGCGTAAAGGAAATTCAGGCAACTCCCGAGGCGCGATCTTCGAGATCAGTGGTCACTAGCTATTCAAACCGGTCCCGCGTACCCCATCGAATCCTCGCAATATTCAATTCCGTCCTCCGTTCTTGACTTCACCTCGACTACGCCAGTACCTTTATTTTCGAACAATAACAACCTACCTTCGAAATTCTCTATTTTTCATAGATTTTCATTCTTCTGGCTTTTAAGGATGTATTAAGCTATACAGTCAATCCCATAAGTGTATGTAGTACCTGTGTATATAACTCATACACATGATTATGCATATACGCGTACCTCAGTTATGTCTATATATATATCAGTATTCGTCGCTATGTTAACGATAGTGGTGCCACGTTTCTGTTCTCTGTTCGATGAATTTGTAATTTGTTTATTATACATTTTAATAAATAACTTTCTTTTAAAGTCCATGAATGATGATTACTTCGTTAGAAATGTCTTCATAAAACACTGGCGAGTCGATATGAACTTTTTTCAAAAATTTATTACCGTTTTTTCTGAATTATTTTCGAGATCGAAATAAAATTTTCTTTCGGTTATTGCTAATTATCATGAAAGTACATGTAAATTTTAAATCACTATAATTTTTCAAAAAGCCCAGGAATTGATTAAAAATTTTACAGGTAGCGTTTTAATAATAATAGTAATCTATAATAATAAATTCAACATGCTAGCATCGTTTAAATATATCGTCCATACATTCTTAACTAGTCGTGTCTATAGTCCTATAGACTCGCGTCGAGAAATAAGAGTTATATGCGAATCATACTTGCAGCAATCAGTGATATACAATCATTAGCATTAGATTGCTGGATGCTTTTTGTTGCGGAAATTTTATTTTAAAGAAACTTCATTGAAAACAATTTTTACATATATATTCAGTTTTTAAAATACATTTTCCGCAGATTTTTGTATTACATTTAGCACAAGCGCTTTTACTTCTATTTCTTTTGCATGATACTTGAACTTCGAGTCTTGAACTTAAATTGCTTTGATCCGGCAATCTAGTGTTAAAAATTGCCTTCATAATTTTACACCAAATTGACCATAAATCTATCTGGGTGTACGTACACAATAATATTAAGATCGTCAAAGAGATAAATCTAATAATAGGGAAAATATAATTTCTACCTATTTATCTTGCACATTTGTATCTGCACATAATATAAACATCTCGTGAACAGGGCAATAAATATCTATTCCTGGCCGGTTGTGTTCACACGACCCGAGCTTTGCTAATCAGTTGTTCATTGAATCGACAGTGCTTGATCGATCCTCTCCGGCAGGTAACAATGGCCTCTTTGAAGGAGCTCTGCATACGTGATGGATGCTCTTCCGAGGGTCAGTGTGTACGCAACGCTTGTCTCATACCCAGACACATCGACGATCTCTGAATTCGATTCATTGATGCTTTCACTCGAAACGGTACCATCTTCGCCCAGATATGCACAATTGCTTCCCTATCTCTCTTATTCTTTTATTCTTTACGGTCGGTAGTTTTAACTTTTTCGATTTCAATAGTTCCACGATTTTTTTCGCTTCTGATTGCAATTATCGATTCCATATTGAACTTTCTCTCAAATTTTCGCACTACTGACTTCCCCTTTAGAACTATAATAGTATAATATAATGAATTTCTTAAAATGAATTTATAATGAATTTCTTGAAATGAATTTATAATGAATTTTTAAAAATGAATTTATAATGAATTTCTTAAATGAGCGAGTGATTTCAATTTTGAAACAATTTTGTATCTGCATATGTTCAATTAACTCTGATTGTTGAAATGGCTTTATCATAAATAAAGAATATAATATCGTATGAATCAGTACCGTGCATGTATAATAATATATATGTATAAAAGCTCGTTATTGAAATTTATGGTTAATGGAACGTTAATACGTATTATGCGTGACCAAAGTTTTATGCGTTACTAAAGAATGATATAACAAACAGTGAAATGTGTTGAACGATGCATCAAAGGCGATTTCGAGATATGCTATGCGACTGAAACGTTCCATCAGGCTAAACTGAATTTATTTGAACCGCTTGCTGCTAAACTGGATGAAGCACCGGCGCGGCGTTCCTCCTGTATCCTATAAACCGTGCAGGAACAAGGTAATCCTAACGCAAACAGCGTTACCGTAAAATATCAAATACAACAGTGACTGGCAGCGACAGCGTTAAGTGACACGATGAAACGATGGAGGCACAAGGAAACCGGGTATGCACAGAGACAGGGAGAGAGACAAAGAGGGAGAGAGAAAGAGCGAGAGGGACGAGAGATCTGTCGGGAGAGGGTTAAAGAGAGGGTTGAAAGCGGACGTTACTCGATAAGCGAAAATGAGCCACACTCAATTACGGAACAGCGAGAAATACGGGAGGTATTTCCCGCTCGTGATAGGTGTTATGTTCCACCGCCCCGAGGATAACTGGAAGATCGAAGAATTGGAGAAGTTGAATCAGCCCGTTTCAATCCATTGAAATTTGATAATAAAATGACAAGAAGACGGATGTGCCAGAATTGGGAGAGACAAGGGAGAATTATATTATTCTAAAATTTGGTAATTTCCAATTTTAGAAGAGAGAACCGTTTTCAATAAGCTGAAATTGTGAATCTCGTTAGAACGTACAGATAATTTGAACTCCCAACATCCTGAATTATTCAATTTTGATACTCGATCATCTGCTGTACATACGTATACGTTCCCTAAATGGGAAAAATGCAATTCTTGATTCAACCGATAGCCAGCTTTTCAAATCCTGGTAGCGTAGAGATAAACATTGACGGACACAGTGATTTCGTTGCGCATACACGCGCCCGGTTGTTCACGGACAACCCGATAGCAGTGGACGATAATCACAGTAATGGGATTGCCGGCGACGTAGCTGCGGCCGAAAGGTCGTCGCAGCGAAAATTTATTATGCACACGACCAGCGAAGTGTACATGTATATATGCATTCGCGGGTGTGTGTAGGTGCGAGCGGCGACCAAAACGCACGTGTATATATGTCNCAGTGACTGGCAGCGACAGCGTTAAGTGACACGATGAAACGATGGAGGCACAAGGAAACCGGGTATGCACAGAGACAGGGAGAGAGACAAAGAGGGAGAGAGAGAGAGCGAGAGGGACGAGAGATCTGTCGGGAGAGGGTTAAAGAGAGGGTTGAAAGCGGACGTTACTCGATAAGCGAAAATGAGCCACACTCAATTACGGAACAGCGAGAAATACGGGAGGTATTTCCCGCTCGTGATAGGTGTTATGTTCCACCGCCCCGAGGATAACTGGAAGATCGAAGAATTGGAGAAGTTGAATCAGCCCGTTTCAATCCATTGAAATTTGATAATAAAATGACAAGAAGACGGATGTGCCAGAATTGGGAGAGACAAGGGAGAATTATATTATTCTAAAATTTGGTAATTTCCAATTTTAGAAGAGAGAACCGTTTTCAATAAGCTGAAATTGTGAATCTCGTTAGAACGTACAGATAATTTGAACTCCCAACATCCTGAATTATTCAATTTTGATACTCGATCATCTGCTGTACATACGTATACGTTCCCTAAATGGGAAAAATGCAATTCTTGATTCAACCGATAGCCAGCTTTTCAAATCCTGGTAGCGTAGAGATAAACATTGACGGACACAGTGATTTCGTTGCGCATACACCCGCCCGGTTGTTCACGGACAACCCGATAGCAGTGGACGATAATCACAGTAATGGGATTGCCGGCGACGTAGCTGCGGCCGAAAGGTCGTCGCAGCGAAAATTTATTATGCACACGAACCAGCGAAGTGTACATGTATATATGCATTCGCGGGTGTGTGTAGGTACGAGCGGCGACCAAAACGCACCTGTATATATGTGTGTACGTCAGTAGCTGGCAACGCCCGACTCAATTAATGCCACGCTAATTGGTGTCGTGGTCATCGCAGTCGGGTTGGTAATTTCATTTCCTCCGCGGCCTGCTCCGAATCATTTTTCTGAGAACGCGAATCTGTACGCACTATCGCATAATCACGCTGACTGGTTCCTTTTAATAATCGTTTCACTAATTGCTTCGGATTGAATGGGATTCCATCAAGTTACCGTTAGTCACTTAGGACGTTTCAAGGCTTGGAAGACAACAATAGACGTAATACTGATTATATCAACGTATTCACTGACTACAAATGAGAGCTTGGTTTAAGTTGAGCTATAGTGATTCAGGATGAAGTTGTAGTTACGAGCATCAAACTGCTTTCTTACTACTTCATCGTTTCTTGCGAAACTTACACAGTATTAGGAGGCTTAAAACGTATCAAGAGAATGAAGAATAAATCCCACGTATTTATTACATACCCAACTTCTAAAAGTGTACTGACTGGTCCAAAATCGAGTAAATCTAAAAATCCTATTGTCAAGACGATTATCTGTAAGTACAGAGAAATCCTTCAAAATAACTGGACTTGAAATCCTGTCTAGATGGGTCCCTTCCTACACAGGATGTCCCAGGACATACCAGGTCCGGAAATGAGAGGTTCCTGAGGTGATTTTACAATATTTTTAAGTATAGAGATTCGAAGCTACTCAGGAGGCTACATTCAAATACAACATTCAAATCACATTTTAAATATTTCTAATTCCTACAAAAAAGTTTGTCAATCATACAAATTTGGAATTTTCGAACTATGGAACACTAGTTGTATAAAACTCGAAGTCCTTAATTTGTCTTTTTTTTTTTTTGTAAAATGTCGATATGTCTGATGTAAGTGGGAAGTACGATTTCTTTTCAACGCAATGAAAGAACAAAATCCCAAGTTGAGCACGTCTTAAACTCATGCCGTTTCTCGCCGGCTGTTCGTCTCTCGGTAAATCAATTCGCGGGCGTCAGGTAGTTTTCCTCGTTACACGTCCCCATTCCGCGAAAACGACCTGGAGTTTCCGTTCGAAGTAGCTGGCCGTGTTTAGCTACGTACGAGGTGCCTCGTTCTCGTTCGCCCTCTTGTCTCGGGTTAATCTACCTTTTGTTTCCCCTCGGCATGATGTACCTCGCATTCTCGCAGCGTCGGTTTTCGCACGAGAGCCCAGACCTGTCTTTGTTCAATTTCATTTATTTATCTATAACATCCGGGACCCGAGCACACTTTCGCGAGATTTACTTTGCATTCATACCCTACGTCTACAACGAAAATACCACGCGTCGTAATTATTTATGCATACAGCGGCTTACGCAAACTTCTCGAGCGTATTTCTCTCGTTCCAATTAAACCACCGTATTAATCAAAATTCGAACCTATTCAAATCTCTTGGTACCCTTTGCAATAAATGAGGCATGGAATTCTATCGTTAACGAGATTTCATTAATTTCCCCGGAGATCTGGATTCATTTAAAAAAAAGTCGTGCCACGCGATCGATCCGTGTGAAATACTATTACTTTTGTCGCGTCAAAAAGAAAGATGAAATCGTTATTCGATGTAAGTATCTTACAGACGGGAACCGTGCCACAGGGGATAAAAGAGAGAGAGAGAGGGGGGGGACAGAGAGAGAGAGAGTGAGAGAGAGAGTGGGAGTAAGGATGCACCCACTTGGAGCAAATGTTACACTGGGAGTGATTTTGGAAGGGCGAATCAAAGAGCCCCGAAAAGGAATTCAGAATGGATGAGGAGAGAAGACGCTCGTTCTAGAGAGGTCCGTTGGGTGCACCAGCACGGAGTCTTTGTGCTTGCCTGCAGCAGTGTGCACCGACTTAANATCCCAAGTTGAGCACGTCTTAAACTCATGCCGTTTCTCGCCGGCTGTTCGTCTCTCGGTAAATCAATTCGCGGGCGTCAGGTAGTTTTCCTCGTTACACGTCCCCATTCCGCGAAAACGACCTGGAGTTTCCGTTCGAAGTAGCTGGCCGTGTTTAGCTACGTACGAGGTGCCTCGTTCTCGTTCGCCCTCTTGTCTCGGGTTAATCTACCTTTTGTTTCCCCTCGGCATGATGTACCTCGCATTCTCGCAGCGTCGGTTTTCGCACGAGAGCCCAGACCTGTCTTTGTTCAATTTCATTTATTTATCTATAACATCCGGGACCCGAGCACACTTTCGCGAGATTTACTTTGCATTCATACCCTACGTCTACAACGAAAATACCACGCGTCGTAATTATTTATGCATACAGCGGCTTACGCAAACTTCTCGAGCGTATTTCTCTCGTTCCAATTAAACCACCGTATTAATCAAAATTCGAACCTATTCAAATCTCTTGGTACCCTTTGCAATAAATGAGGCATGGAATTCTATCGTTAACGAGATTTCATTAATTTCCCCGGAGATCTGGATTCATTTAAAAAAAAGTCGTGCCACGCGATCGATCCGTGTGAAATACTATTACTTTTGTCGCGTCAAAAAGAAAGATGAAATCGTTATTCGATGTAAGTATCTTACAGACGGGAACCGTGCCACAGGGGATAAAAGAGAGAGAGAGAGGGGGGGGACAGAGAGAGAGAGAGTGAGAGAGAGAGTGGGAGTAAGGATGCACCCACTTGGAGCAAATGTTACACTGGGAGTGATTTTGGAAGGGCGAATCAAAGAGCCCCGAAAAGGAATTCAGAATGGATGAGGAGAGAAGACGCTCGTTCTAGAGAGGTCCGTTGGGTGCACCAGCACGGAGTCTTTGTGCTTGCCTGCAGCAGTGTGCACCGACTTAACCTGCTGTGCTGACAGACGGTTGCAAGGATTAATCATTTCCCTTGAGAAGCTTCAACATGGTGTTGCGTAGTGAGACGAAGGCGCAGCGCCGTAACGCAGTTAACGTCAGCTTTCCCTGAAAAATTGGAATAGGGTTCCCGGTCGCGCGTCGCGGCGAGGAAAGAATTGGGTCATTAGAATCTCACGGATTGAAAAAAAATTCATCCCACGGACCGTTTAATTAATAATCTCTCATTTTCAAAGTCCCGGCTCATCCTTAATTATTCTCTAATTGACACTTAATTAGGCCATTGTGACGTATGAACGATTAGAATTTTTCTTATGTTATTGTAAAATATTAATTTTTATCCTTGTATTGCTTTAACAGTATGATGGATAATGTTTATATAATTTCTGGTCAATAAATCAAGAAAACACCCGTTTGTAAATCTAACTAAGTCGGTATGCATGTACAAAGTTTTATAAGATTCGGTGAATATCTACGAGCTACAAGCGATTAGAAGTGTCAGAAGTTGTAATTTTTCACGATTAAAATGAATCCAAGAGTTTTTACATGTTTCACTGTGAAGTTGATCTAAATTATTTTATTTTTAAACGCGTCAGAATATTAATACAGTTACTGTATATCCAAACTGCACTACCCAAATATTAAATTTATAAACTTAACAATAAACTTTTTTTGAGTTCAGTTTGTCGTTTTATAAATTCTTAAATTAATTATCGAATCCTTATAAAACTGCATTGATCATTATTTGCATAGCGTGCTCTACATATATAATTAGTATTTCACAATGCTTATCAGAATGATAGGTTCCATAATTTTTGAAATAGGATTTTATCGCATAGAAGATTAACGTTGGCGCTGAATGATGAAAAACGGTGAACTCAGACGTGAGATGCCTGTTCCTTTAAAACGAACGTGGAGGTTTAAGCGTTTTCGTATAGATTGAAAATGAAGGGTACGATAAATTGATCTGAAACGTTATAGATAGATCGGAGGTATAAAAATCGAAGATTGAATAAGTAGTAGCACTAGATGGTACGGGTTCTCACTTTCCTCCGAATTTCTTGACCGAATGGATGTTTTTCAGAATTTGATAGAGGATGCGTCACGCGATTGAAAGAAGGCAAGAGATGCGAACGAAGTACGTCTGCATAAAATGAGAGGTTCATCCCATACATATTTATCCGTGTAAAGAAGAGCTGACGGGTAATCGATATCCGAGACTGACCATAAATCATAACTCAAATCAGATTTATGTGTGTCTCTGTTCAACCGACAGCTTTCCTCTTTAGTCCACAGCTGTTGGAATTTATCGTACCAATAATGTCCAGAACTGTTTTAATTTCATTTAGTAACGAGTACATAGAGAAAAGCAAAGTATCTAAGATTATTTAGAATAATTTATGTTGACCCTCCAGAAATAGTTGGATATCTGGAACTGAATATTAGTTAAAACACTTAATAGAATAATTCTTCTAATTTGTATATTAGATATTTTTTGAAAGCGGAAACAAAAAAATTGAAAACTAGAAAAAATGATCAGATTGAATTCGCAGTGAATTTTCCCAAAATACTAATAAATATCATGTTGAAACAAAGTAAATAAATTTTGTGTCGGGTTACATAGTCCTGCAAATAAAGTATATACTAGTTTGGTAAAAGAGTAGCAACTTAATTTGCACACCTAATGTAATGTTCACCAGGTGCAGTGGGATGGCGAGTAACCCAGATCCGGCGCGTCAAAAAAAAGGGGGTCGGTCGCCGCTATCGCAAACGTGGCTTTTCGTGTTGCATGCAGCCGCGTACTTTTCCGCCAAAGTACATATGTCATTCATATTATCGGACTCCAAACGCGCAGCGATAATGCGTCCAGCGTTAACCACCCACGATGATTGTTCACCAAAGTATTAGGTCATTTTTTAAGTAACTTAGAGAACATTAGGAACCACATCCTTCAAATTCCGACATGGGTAATTGAATTGTTTCTTTTATACCAATGACTNCAGTGAATTTTCCCAAAATACTAATAAATATCATGTTGAAACAAAGTAAATAAATTTTGTGTCGGGTTACATAGTCCTGCAAATAAAGTATATACTAGTTTGGTAAAAGAGTAGCAACTTAATTTGCACACCTAATGTAATGTTCACCAGGTGCAGTGGGATGGCGAGTAACCCAGATCCGGCGCGTCAAAAAAAAGGGGGTCGGTCGCCGCTATCGCAAACGTGGCTTTTCGTGTTGCATGCAGCCGCGTACTTTTCCGCCAAAGTACATATGTCATTCATATTATCGGACTCCAAACGCGCAGCGATAATGCGTCCAGCGTTAACCACCCACGATGATTGTTCACCAAAGTATTAGGTCATTTTTTAAGTAACTTAGAGAACATTAGGAACTACATCCTTCAAATTCCGACATGGGTAATTGAATTGTTTCTTTTATACCAATGACTAGAGCATTTTTCGTCTCTTGTATAAATTTCTATTTACTACAATTAATTATTAGTATATTTATAATCTTTTTTCTTTGGTAAAATTCAGATCAATATGTCAAACACACATGAAATTTGTAAAAATATATGCCATCCATCTTCATCTTAGGGATGAGATATCAAGAAATATTGAAATTAACTTTTGCATAAGTGATTTCACAACTTTTGAAGAAAAATCTAATCGATACGTCAGATATTTCAACAATTAAGAACAATTCGAATCACTTTTCTCAAAAACCAAACCTTAGCGGAAAAAATGTTATTTTTTCGACTTTTGCATGCAGTCTCAGCACTCATTCGGTTATTCTACGAGATTTATGAAATCCCACATGTACACACCTCAAACGACTTTGGACCAGTCGTGACGTCACGTACAATTGAAATTGGCCCAAAATCATTTGAGGTGTCTGTGCACTACGTTATAAGGTTCGTTAAAAAATTTTAATATTTTCCGATGTGGTCAAGCGATCAGTACAAATTATTTCTGAAAACCATAAGAAAAGCGTTGCTCTCAGAAGATGTAAATACAATTTCAGAAATATAAGCTAAGATGATAACTTACATGTGGAATCAACTAATCCAGGAGACGCGGAAGACCGCGAGATGAGCGTCGTATGCACGAAAAGACCCACGCGCGAGTAATTAATTCTGCAGCGTTTAACTTAATTTACCCCCTTAATGCGGACTAGACGGACCGAGCGGAAAATTTATCCGGGAAAACGCATGCTTTTAGCTTAATCGCCCCACGGATTCCGCGCTGTTTCGAGAACTGTTATATGTCCAACTGCTTCGAAATTGCGATTCAACCAACCTTCACGAAATACCGTGAGAGTTTTTTGAAAGTATCATTTTCACTTGTTGTCTAAAGAAACTTGATACTAAAAAAACGGGAATTAAATGAGAAAGAAAATGTGCGTTTCTAATTATATAAAAATAAATTATTTTGTGTTTTAGTAAAATCCTGTACACTATTGCATTAATCCAGGATTTCCCAAACTGTATTCCGCGACAATTTGGAAAGGACTCAAAATCATAAAAGCAATTGAATGCTTTATTTATTCATAATTTGATGTTTAAATTATATTATAGTTTTATATTTAAAAATAATTACTAAATAAGCAATGTATTTTAGTAATATTTTTTAAAATATTTTCTAATAGGAATTACCTAAAAAAATAAGCTAAGCGTTCCGTTAAAATTTCCGGGTTCGTGAACTCTTTCATTGCATGAAAAGTTTGGGAAACCTTGCATTAATCTATTAATTCTGTCGCTTCTGGTATTGTAATAAAAATGTTACTTGGACCTAATATTTTGTCTACGTAATTATATGTTTACGGACAAAGTGAAATATTTTTGAAAATGGTCCGAAGCGTAATGGGTACGTGCATGTAAAAAAGGAAGAAGGGGAAATTCCACTCTCTTTAACGCGTGACAAGAGAAATTAAATATTAAATTGCGAGATCTGTTGAAACAGCTGTTCGCGGCGTTATTACTACAATCCTTAAAACCACAATTTTCACGCGGCGACGTAAATTGTGTGAAATATTCAGAAATGTATTCCGAACGAAATGGGGGAGAATCGTAATCGCCATGAGATTCCGCCGACGCGGCATGAAACTGCGAGTGTAAATCACGAAAAACGTTCAACGGCACGATATTAAGACTCGTGAATAAATGACGAGGGAAGCGTCTGAAGTAATTAACATCGGAGCTCTCGTGGTTTCGCTGTCCGATTGCACCGAGAAAAATGTAACGGATTGCTGAGCGACGCGATGCAAACATTGCTCTGCTGCTGAGCGAGAAATAATATACATAATTGCTTTTATTTCCTCGTTACGTTCTTATAATTAAAGTCATACGTAATCACGGTTTAAGCCAGCAGTCGCCAAACTTTTTTGATTATGGCCTCTTTAAAAACCCTCGAAATCTCTTATCGATTCCACAAAATGTATTCCTTGTGCTTTATTTATGTGTTACAAATAGAAAAGCTTTTTTTGCTTTTGTGCATTTAATTTGACATCGCACGTTTCACATATTTTAATTTATATGTGTAATAACAATTTTGATAATCGTTTTGACTGACAATCAGTGAGACGGATGGGATCGACGATTTTTACTAAGATTAGCAATATTTGGTTCAAAATTAATAAACCTTATCCTCGGAATTCTACGTTCGACTTGACGACTCCCAATCGATGCTTAGATCGACTCATGATAATATTACATCAACGATTTGGGTGAATCCTAGTTTAGACTGATAATAGGTCTCATGTGGGAATAAGAGAATTATAGAACTGAGAGAGACAGCAAATTTGGGAGGATACTGTTTTCGGAATCGTGTGGTTCAATCAGACTCATTACGGAAAAGCATTTTACGGTCGATACGGCGTTGATCGCGGCGACGAGCGCTGATTTAGATTTCGGGACACGATATTGCAGTAAGCTGCGGAACAACTGGTACCGCACCGGCAGGAAGCAACCCTCGAACTGGGTTCACCGCACGCCACCACGCTATCCGAGCTACATTTTGACGTAACGTATTGCGCCGAGATATAATCAGCGCTAGGGCATTTGACACACTCCAGTGCGTGTTTCTATCTGAACGGCTGACTGTTGTGTAGCGAGCAGCCGTTAAAAATGTTTTCACTATGCTTCACTAATATTTTGATTCTCTTCTTTGCATGCAACACCAGTATTTAAATTGCATTTTTTATCTGTGTGTGCTCTTTTCTTTAATCCTTAATATGGCTCTTATAAATTATTATAAATATTTTTTTAAATAATTGCTCACTTGTTTAAGTTTGTCAGCTCATTCAATGAACTGTAAAAATAAAGCTTGCCTCTAATCTAAATTACTCGAATGACATATTTTTTTATATACAACTCTGACGATAGTCAATATATATCGAAAGTATAAAATCGTATGGATTTGTATGTTTAATTTTAATTTTAACAGTAATACAATGTTTAAAAACTTTAGATTGAAATGAAGATATAAAGCTCTTTAGTTAGAGAATTGAACAACCGTGCAGATATACGACTTCTAAAAAAGGCGTTCACTTTTCGCACAATTTGTTGGGAAAGGCTTCCTTCAAACTTTTCAAAACGGAGTGCACGAAACTGTATAGAACTTCTCTTTCTCGAACTTCTCATCGCGTTATAGAACTGAATTTCGCTTCAATTTCTCACAATAAGGCGACGAAACCGAGACCAACAATGTCTTCGTTACACAACTAGCAGTTCCTTTTAATGTCCTTGCTACTAACGACGAGAAGTAAGACACTTATATTTAACCTCGACACACGGCCAAATGCACGCAGTTTACACGCAAAGTTACACGTACATTTTTTGATCATATAAAATATCATTGAAGTATTTAAATCACTTAGAAAATTGATTAATTTTATTTTAGAACTAAAAACATGAATTTCAACTTCATTACTTATGATTAGAAACATACTGATTATTATAAAAGGAACAAATAAAATTTAACGTTTCGTGAATACAAATGAGACAAAGCAAATCGTCCTACGTGAACGAAGGACCGCGTTTTGAGGTCAGATGATACCGAAGTCTCATTTTGCCTTTCCTTACTTCCATGCAAATCGTTCTCGCAGAAAAATTTAAACCACGGAGCTTTCTTAATCGATTCCGATGGGTGAAACCCAACGTCGTGCCGGCTACGCCTTGATGACACTTTATAGAGGTTTAATGAACTCGGTTCGACCGAACCATTGCATTGGCTTCCGCTCGTCTCCCAAGAATCTTCAATCAAGCTTNCATGCAAATCGTTCTCGCAGAAAAATTTAAACCACGGAGCTTTCTTAATCGATTCCGATGGGTGAAACCCAACGTCGTGCCGGCTACGCCTTGATGACACTTTATAGAGGTTTAATGAACTCGGTTCGACCGAACCATTGCATTGGCTTCCGCTCGTCTCCCAAGAATCTTCAATCAAGCTTAAATAGTTTCTCAGGATAAATTCAAAATGTCAAAGATTGGATCGCCTTTTAATACCATCGCCAGCAGATATCGAAAGTTTCTGTGCAACCGTCTCGGTGCATTTGCATTTATCCGAAGAAGCTGCATTTTTTTGTTTCGTAGAACTCGATTAAGCCTGAGTGATATTCGTGGGTTTAATCTGAATGGTCTCGTTGATTGCACCTGACGTCGATAGACCACAGAGAAATCCCGATAGAATATCACAGTTACATGGAACTGCGTTAAAAAAAATATTTTATTCAAGAATGTCCATAGAACGTTTAATATCACACTGTTCGAAATATAATGTAGCCCGGGTAAAATCCATAATTTAAAATCCACTCTTATGAATAATTTAAAAAGAAAAAAAGACGCAAAATTTACTTAATTTTATTAAGGACAACCAATATTGTAAGTTTCTTCCTTGAAACTCTGTGATGTCGCTAATAACTTTGTAGTTGATGCAACATAAAAACTTTAAATAAAAAAGAGTTTCATTTTTAATATCTTTCTTTTGACTTTTATACGCGCGTTAAAACACACTCCATAAAGCTTTTCATATAATTACATTCAATTTTGAAGAACGTTTAAAATTGTATATTTGTTTAGTTTTTACGAAACGACTCCGTTCGGTCTTCGTGTGTAAACATTTTTAATATTTTAAGCAAGCGTCAAGTTGGCAGAGTAAGTAGTATCAGTCGTTTCATGGCCGGACATGAATATGCGAGCAACACCGGGGATTATTCATCGTGGAGTAACATAGGCATACACATCNAGAATATCACAGTTACATGGAACTGCGTTAAAAAAAATATTTTATTCCAGAATGTCCATAGAACGTTTAATATCACACTGTTCGAAATATAATGTAGCCCGGGTAAAATCCATAATTTAAAATCGACTCTTATGAATAATTTAAAAAGAAAAAAGTATGCAAAATTTACTTAATTTTATTAAGGACAACCAATATTGTAAGTTTCTTCTTTGAAACTCTGTGATGTCGCTAATAACTTTGTAGTTGATGCAACATAAAAAATTTAAATAAAAAAGAGTTTCATTTTTAATATCTTTCTTTTGACTTTTATACGCGCGTTAAAACACACTCCATAAAGCTTTTCATGTACAACTACATTCAATTTTGAAGAACGTTTAAAATTGTATATTTGTTTAGTTTTTACGAAACGACTCCGTTCGGTCTTCGTGTGTAAACATTTTTAATATTTTAAGCATGCGTCAAGTTGGCAGAGTAAGTAGTATCAGTCGTTTCATGGCCGGACATGAATATGCGAGCAACACCGGGGATTATTCATCGTGGAGTAGCATAGGCATACACATGCATTTACGTTTTGCACATGAAATAACTCTGCTGCATATCTTGAGCAACGTGAAAGCGTAATTTTGGCTTCGGCGGCTGTTTTCTTAAATCTAATGAAAATGCCTCCTACGCAAGTGGAAAGTTCCGCCGTAGCCGTGTGTCCTGTCCTTGTAAGTAGTTGTATAAACGCACCGTTTTACTTCTGAAACACCGGTAACACGGTCTTGAGTTCCGTAGATAATTACGTACTACCTTTCTTGACGTAACACGATTTTCCCAGAGCGTAGTACGTAGTACGTACACCTATTGCACTCTTATGTTGACTGTGTTTCATATCAACGTCCTATGAAGGAGCTCCGATGTAATCAGATTTTACATCTTTTAATTTCTCATTTATTTATTTATTTACACGGATGATAGTCTTCTTTATAATGAATATATAATAAATTTATAATAAAATAGATATAATACAACCTTATAACTATAATAGATACTTTTATCCCTAGGAACATCTTTTATAAACTGAATGCTCTTGAACGTGTTTTAGAAATCTTTAGGTAATTATATTTCAATATCACAAACGTTCGTTCAGAAGCAAATCAATATTCTCAGATATGTTAACTGTGATGAGATATTAATAACAGTAGAAGTAGAAATACAAAGTGGTCAATATTAACAATATTTCTACTGATGTCAAATGATGTGTTCTGAAATTTTTGCTTAAAATTGTTATTATTAGTTTAATACTTTTTCCTCAATTAAATTTTTGACTTTTCCTATACTGGTTATTAAATTAATTAATTAAATCTAAAGAAAACGATTAAAGGAATGATAATGTTTATAGACGAAAATTTGAAAAGGTCTTTTGACTCTGTCTGGTAAAAATAGTATTAATAGAATTAGATATAACGTTCAACTATTTTCTTAAATGAATTTTACGCACATGAAGAGAGTGTTAAAAGGGGAATAACAGTAGGTTGTTTACACGAGGTTACGAGTAGGTTTTTAAAAATTCTATTTCTGCAAGGCTTTGACCAACAGTATCCGACCATATGTTACTTCCATCTCGTCGAGGAAGCGTATCGACAAATTGATACATAGCCGCTGCTCTTTCCACTCCGTCGTCCATTCGAATTGGGTCAAAGCGTATGGAACGTGGTCGTGTGCGTCTTTAAAATCGTGCCCATCTCAAATTCAAATCCATCGCTGATAACACGGCATCCGGCGTGTACCTTTCGAGCTTGAAAATAATTCATCCTCGTTACGAATGAATGCACTGGTCGAAGGCATTCGTCCTTCGCTGATCTTATGTTTAGAATTTACAATCGAAGTTAAAGAGCAAACATGCGCGAAAGGAAACAAACGATGGATCTTCACTCTTCTGTAATCACGTGTGCATTTTCAACGTTGCACTGTGTGATCTCAGTTTTATTCGTTCATTTATCGGCTTCGTCGCCGCCGCTTTTTTATCCGCCGTAATTTTCGTAAATGAAAGGAAGCATCTGTTTATAGAAAAAGCTTCGAGGAATGGAGAAGTAACTGAACGAAGTTGAAAATCAACGGTCTTCGCTTGGTATCATCTCCATGCCGCCTCTGTTTCCCTTGCTCCGCTGTGGAGTGTCGTGTACGCACCCAAATGGTGAGAAGGCGAAGGGAAACTTCGTGACTCGATAACCAGTCGCGATATAACGAACTTTCCGATTCTCATGCAAGGCCCATGTTTATCGATAACCGAGGTATCTTCGGAATACAAGTCGGCATAAAAATGAATCGGGAAATCTTATTTAAATTTTTGCTGTTTCTTGCACGGTTGGAAGAGTTTCCCTCTCTCGTACTTTCTCGTGATATAAAAAAATTCTGAAAGCCAGATCTTGGTAACGTGAGGGTACCGGAGGAGGAGGAAGCAATTTCTCGTGAATTTATCCTCTGCTCCTCTGACTACTTTTAGGAACGCATTTCATTGAAGTTGACGGAATGTTAATTGGACGTTCATTCAAGAACGATTTCTGATTACTAAATGTACGTTTGCATTTATTCATCACAATTTTAATAGAAAACAGAGTACGATATTCTTGTAACAATTTAACTCCGGTAACGGTAGAACATAATGCATGCCCATAAAAATCGTTCTTCGAGTCCGCCCTTTCATTCCAGCACAATATGTTTTGTATCTTCTGATGTCGTTGTGTGCGTCAGTAAATACGAACATTTCTTGAATCAGTCGTTTAAAGAACTCTCGTCCCATTCAAATCCCTGAAACCATACAAACAAATGTTGAATTTTCCTTATTATTTATCTGTACATTAGAATCTGAAACGACATGCGGTTTAACAATCGTGTATAACTGAATGAAAAATCGAGTTTTATTATTACGCAGACGTTTGATGTACCCTCCCATATCCCATTACTTATTATCCTCATTATATCTGCACATCCTACAGCTCAAAAAAACATTTCTGCCTCAGGAATTATTCATAATACAGAAAACCTATGCAAAGTGAAGTAGTTTCCACTTTACGTGGAATATTTTACTCTTTCGTTAAAAAAAAAATATGTACACAATGAAAATGCTTTTATACTAAATATTTTTGAACAAACCGTTTTAAAAAGAAGATTGGGTTGGCTTGTCTGTAGAGACATGAAGCTAATAAAAGAATATTCGTCGAAGGCGAAGGGAACGATATGCGAAAAAAGAGAAAAGTGGAAGCAAGTGAGACCGCCCTTACACGAAGTCCGATCGACGAGGTAAATTTCCCAGTTGGGACGACCGATACGGAAGGGTTACTTGCACACGGTGACACAAATTGGATCGCATCCTTGCCTCGTTCGCGGGAAATAATAGTGGTCTTCGTATTCCTTTATCTACACTCTTCAGTTTCTTTTCCTCTCTTTCAGATCCCCACTCCCCCGCCCCACATTTTCGACTCTTGTCTTCGATCTTTCTCCGCGGATAATCGAATGAAGCTTAAGAGATAAAGCGGAAATAAGTGAAAGAGACAGTCGAGGTTCCCTCCACTGGTGAAAGGATCCATTGAAACACTAGCCTGCTCTCTGAGAAGGAAACGTCTCGACGGA
This sequence comes from Ceratina japonica, assembly GCA_019453355.1. Taxonomy (NCBI): domain Eukaryota; kingdom Metazoa; phylum Arthropoda; class Insecta; order Hymenoptera; family Apidae; genus Ceratina; species Ceratina japonica. The sequence goes on along the minus strand of SMSR01013530.1, from coordinate 3,413 downwards.
AGTGTTATTTCCAACGGAAATAACGAACTTTCGAATGGTATTCCCGGTTCGGATTTGACGAATCTTGTTTTCAGAAATGATGTCTAACTTTCTACTTCCCTTTGTCAATACTTACTTATACGTACGATGTATTAGGACTCATTTCAGAGCGAAATAACTTTTTTAATATTGGACCAGACAACTTAATCGGCTCTAAGATGTTACTAGGCTTAATTTACTGTAGCATCTTGGAATGTATCTGCAACTAAACATAGTTTATATACTCTCTCTGTCCGAAAATATGGTATACATTTAAAAGAAAATCTTAGATTGTCTAGAGTTTCGAAATCAACTGGCAATATTTGGTATATTGGTATTGTTTACATCTTAGGGCATATACTACTACTGGAGGCAGTTGTCAGAATCACTGTCAATGAATACATGCTGTCTTTCTTACTCGTCAACCAATCGCATGTGGAGTAAGAAAGACAGCATGTATTCTTCGATATTGACATTCGACCACATTTCTCGAGTACGAAGTGCTGCCTCCAATAGTATATGCTTTAAGGCTCTAAGGTTTACATTGATAACTATAATAAATAACCTAACGTATTTGATAGGCATTGCTGTTGGGTTAAGCTAAAATTTTTTTAAGAAAACTAAGATAATCACCAGTGTAATTTTAAAATAGAACATTTTAACCAAAATAATGTGGAATTTACAAAGAAGAGATGCCAAATTATATTGACAGGAGAGGGAAATCCCTATAAAATTCCTCATATAAATAAGGCAAAACTTCGACGTGAAGGTTGATTAGCTGAAAAGTACACATGTTCAGAAGAAACATTCAATCCCATTTTAACTAAATTCGGATTACATTAAAATTATTTGTATTTAGTTATATTGTGATAACAAAATGAATTTAATATGTTTCTTATATTCAATTTCAGTTTTATTTGAATTTTTTCGCAAATGTATACCATATTTTCGGTCGGAGGAAGTACTATTTTTCTCTGCTTAGGTGTAAGAGGAAGCAAAAACGTCAATAATTTACCGACAAACGTTAAAGAAGTCACGTGACTACTCCAGCCTCGGAAGAAGAAATATGAAAGGACATAAAAAATAACAAAAAACCGGCAAATTGTAATCTTCTTCATTTATCAATTTTTCGGCGGATGAAGGAACAGCTGAGAACAGATTGAAGCAATAATTTCCCTTCAAATATCCGGTCACCTACACTGGTAACGGTACGATAATTAAACACATCGCTCACTCGTACTAACAAGTGGTCTACAACTCCGGGCAAATTTACGAGGGGAACCCGTTGGCCGTTGTTTGCCGAAACGGTATCAAATAATTGCACGTAACTAATTTCTGTTGATAACAAGCACAAGAACCAGAACACCTGGAGCCAGGGAGCCGTAACTCGCCAGCCCGCGTGTTGCTATGAACAATGGACGAAAGATCGTTTCTCGACATCCTCGACGCGGATATGCAACACGACGACTCGCACCGCGTATTGTCGCGACGCGCAGCGTCGCGTCCTGGCGGGTGACGGCGTCGCCTTTATATGTATATTTACATTCCGTTAGCAGCCGCGACGTCTTGCCAGATGCTGGGAACTTCCATAATTTATGTGCTGAACGATACGGCGTCGCATCTGAAGTTGGCTCGTCGATCGTGCCTTGCGACACACGGAATTCGGAATCATTAGCAACAACCCGAACTGCGTCAAACGTCCTCTCGCTGATTATGTCGTCTCGTTGTCCCGCGACGATGGACGCACGAGGAGGGATTCAAAGGTAACGTCGCGCCGTTAGGAACAGAAACGCACATTTCACGGGTTGTAATAAGCACGACTGTTACGATGTAAGGAGAATGACAGACTGCAATCGAGCTACGATAACGTTCCTTTCGAAGCTCGGTGCAAGTATTAAAATGCACCCCTGAGACTCTTGTAACGAAATATTCATGCAATTACACCGACTTAAAGTGTCGTAATTTTTGCGACCGCGGCCACTGTGAATGGGAAAATGACTGCCCTTCGTTTTAATAACTTCCGTTTATTACTTCAGTTTAGCGTGCCTCGTGCTTAAAATAGTACGTGAACTGACTTTCTATTGTTCAGAGAACGAATTCAGATTGCTTGTATTTAACTAGTAGACATGGTTTATTATTCCAGTTTATTTAGTTGTAAATGATCTGCAAATTGTTTAATTCCGTACGGACGGTATAAAATTCATTGAAATTATCTTACTTTTACTTGAAATGTAAAAGAAAAGTCATTACGCACGGATATGTCATATTTCATCACATTTACGTCTACGTAATGCACATGGTAATGAAACGAAAGTTATGAAACGCGGGATTATTCAATATAAGCCGTTTTTCTCAACTTGGGCATCTATATGCAAAAATAATGCGGATTTTGCAATTTGGTCCTTTGCCTGTGACACGGACTTGGCTAACTTCCAAGAACAGTTACCGATCTTCTGTCGCGGACGACGCAAAATTCTTCGATCCTCCCGGTTTCTTTCTACTTCCCGATTCCATTTCTGCTTTTCTTTCCTACAAAATTGCATTCGGGCGTTCCGTTACCATATGTAAAGGTTGAAAATTTAATTTTAGCATAACGCGAACAGGATTTCATTGAACTGGTCCGTCGATAACCTGAAATCATTTGATATGTATCTTATAATTATCTGGTAGTTTTCGAGGTCTCATAAATGACATGAATAGAAGTGTCCTAATTGTTGGAGACATAGCAGATAAGATATTTTTAGTTATTTTCGTATCACCATGAATCCGGAAATATGAAACTAACTTTACCTTCGATTGATCAAGATACTGCAGAGAAGTTCATATTCAGAATCATATTCCGATTTGACCTGTCTCTCATTCGCCTCTTACGTGTCACGTTACACGTAGATTGGACCACAGAAGAGCGGAGATATTCCAGCCGTTCGTAGTATAATAAAACCATCTCCCGGCCATTTATAACACACCTAATTTGATTTCACGTTTCGCTTCCCATTGCTCGTAAATTGAATCCAAATGTCTTTCCTATCAATTGCACGGACGCGTTTCGTCTACAACGCGCCATTAAAACGATTGCCTCCGCTTAGCCGTGTACGTATGTGTCATGGTGAAATTGAACGGTCAGCGGACGTAAACTCTCACCATTAAGTTTACAACTTCGTTAGAGCAATCAGTACAATAGCCCGTCTGACTTTGACACTTAAACATTTCGAACTGTTTCTAATAGGATACTAAATGAATCTCAATACCATTTTAACCCATTTGCATCATTAACATATACATATGTATATTATACATGTACGCTCAATTTTTCTGCTCACTATTTCATATTACATAGCACAGTATAGTAGTAATATATAATACTATTGTATCCTAATATTATATGTTTAATAAAT